>LZPO01066313.1:71291-89183 GCA_001675575.1 Neotoma lepida | reverse complement strand
AGACAGGGTTTCTCTGTGTAGCTCTGCTAGCCCTGGCTGTCCTGGAACTTGCTTTGTAGACCAGGCTGGCCTCGGATTCACAGAGATCCATCTGCCTTTGCCTCCCAAGTGTTAGGATTAAAGGCGTGCACCACCACACCCNGCTTTAATTTTGTTTAATGTGAACAATTTTAAGGCACTTCATCATGTTTTCCAGAAAGTGCCAGCTCATTATTCCTTTCAGCTGTTAGTATACTCATGGCATTGATACTCTTAAGAAAGCGCTACTAGCAAAGGTTAGCGGCTGCTTAGTGCCCCTCAGTATTGTGCATATGGAGGAAAAGTTATTTCAGGTTAGTGTTTGTTTTTCTGTTTTTAGGAGATAGTCCTCCTTTTTTGTTTGTTTGTTTGTTTTGGAGATAGATCTGTCTGTATAGTTCAAGCTAGCTTTCACCTCACAGTCATCCTACCTCATCNCAAGTACTGGGTTACAGGTGTACACACTATCATGCCTACCTTAAAACTTGACATCCTTTAAAGTGTGCCAAATTCAGTGACATAGGACAAAGAGTGCAGTTCACTAGTAGATCACCTGTCTGGCATGCCAATAATTCTCAATAACAATTCTCAATACCACAGACAACAGCAAAACTTGACAGTGGGTACATTTTGAGCTGTAGAGTTTCAGAGTTTTTTCATNACTCCAGAAGAAGTTCTGTATCCACTTAGTTCTCTCTCTGTCTCTCTCTGTCTCTCTCTGTCTCTCTCTGTCTCTGTCTCTGTCTCTGTGTGTGTGTGTATGTGTGTATGTATGTGTGTGTGCTCCAAGCTCCTGGCTTTTGTGCCTATGAATGTGCTTGCTGTGGATATTTTATATAAATGAAATCATACAGTATGCGACCACCCAATTTCTTTTTCTCTTTGGGGGGGGTCTCACCTGTGTTGCCTAGGCTGGCCTTGAACTCCTGGGGCATCAGCCTCACAGCACCTAGGACTGTGTAAGTATCTCTTCTATACCATATAAAAGATGATTTTTATAAGATTACATTTGAATCATACCTCTGTATTATAGTTAGGAAATTGGTAATCTGTCTTTGGCAGCAGTCTGGAATTCTGGAGACTTAGTTGGGAAGGCTGCCTCAAGCTGTATCACGGGGAAGAAGTAGTTTTTTACAGTTACTAGTAGAGGACCAATGACTGTGGGGCCTGAGGTAAGAAGGAATCTGAGACAGGGACAAAGGTAGCAACAATGTGCTGCTTTTAGTGAAATGACAGTACATGTCATAGGGATAAGTAGGAACCTTCTGCACATTACCCTTGATTTGAAGTGTGATTTGGAGAACTGGCAGGTGTCCTTCTGTGCCATAAAAAATAGCCAACCTAAAAACAAATGAGTAAGTTTGGGCCAATATCTAATATGTAAGACCTTAGAAAATGGACGAATTTTTGACCTTAGAAAATTGGCGAATTTTTGTCCAAGAATAAGAGTGGTCAGGGATGACATGGGCAACCAGAGGTGGCTCTTGAGCACCTATTTCTCAGTTTGAAATTTTCACGGGTTTCACTAAGGGGGTCCCTTAGTGGCATGGAAGGGAGTATTGTGTTTTAGGTGAATGGTTTTTGTTCTTTAGGTAGATTCCTCCCTGCCTCTCAAATGGGAATGAGCCATCAGAGTTTTGTAATACATCACTAAAATGGAGTGTTTGATACAATGGGGGGGGTTTATTTCTTGAGCCAAATAATCACACACAGTGAATTCATACATTGTGGAGTCAGTATCTTCTTTTGATTAATTCATTAATGATTTTCTCAGAGCCGGATCCCCTGGGAGGTAAAGGTGGAGAAGGGAGGTGTGAATCTGCAAAGCTAAGGACAGTGCTTTTGTGATGTGTGAAGTTGGGATGCATCTTTAGTAAAATCCCAGGCATTTCCAAAGTGCTGCTCCTTTATCTGCTGTAGCTGGAAGTTTTCCTGTGTCCTGCCTGGTCCCGCAAGCTGCTCAGACCCAAATAAACACACAGAGGCTTATATTAATTATGAACTGTATGGCCATGGCCTATGGCTCAATCTTCTTGCTAGCTAGCTCTTATAACTAAACTCAGCCCATTTCCATTAATCTATATGTCACCACGTGTTCCGTGGCTTTACCTGTGTGCCATTACATGCTGCTCCCTGGACAGCAGGATGTCTCCTTTGCCTCTCCTTTCTTCTTCCTGTCTCTTCTGGATTTCCCACCTGCCTCTAAGCTGCCTTGCCATAGGCCAAACAGCTTTATCTACCAATCAGAGCAACACATATTCACAGCATATAGAAAGACATCCCACAGCACTTCTCCTTTTCTTTATAATCAAAAAGGAANGTTTTAGCTTTAACATAGTAAAATTACATATAATAGAACAGTTATCAAGCAAGAATTACAGTTACAGTATCAAGTCTGTTTATATTTGGCAAAATTAAATATTCTATCTTATATTTATGAGTCTGAAGTTTTATATCTAATTTATCTTTTATCATAACCAAGGAAAATTCAGATTTTCACTCCTATATCTGGCTCTGGGTTTTTATTTAATAAGACCTTTTAAGATTCGTGCTACAGTATGCCAGTGAGTCCACTAATGGGCTGGCTTTAGTATGGCCCTGGTCACCAGAAAAATCAGGCAGGATTAAAAGGTTGGGAATTTAAATGAAAGTCCTCAGCCTTGGGGCTGGGGCTGAAGTTGCCAACAGTGGCCAGTGATACAGGCTTGGAGAGTTTCACCATAGTTAACCCAAGTAAATGTGTCAGGAGGGTGGTGCATGAGGGGGGAGGGCAATCACGCTTGGCAGCTCTTCTTGAATACTTCATTTGGTGCATGTCTTCACTTGTACACTTTGTAAGTTCTATATAATATGCTGCCAAGTCCCTGCAAATTGTCCTCTGACCTCTACACATACTGATAAAATCTCTCTCTCTCTCTCTTACAAATAAATATAGATGTCTAGTTCCCAAGTATTTGGCTGCATATTCTCCATAAATTGCCTTCATACCTTTGTGAAAAATTAATTCTGTATTTGTATATATTAACTTATTAACCTATAACATCCTATTGAAATGTGAGTCTGTCCTTTTTCATTGCTGTACTCGATGAGAACTACTAAAGATTGTGATTTTTCTTGGGAAAAATACAGCTGGTAAACACTAGTATTTTCTTGAGTTTTGTGAGCCTCTTTTGGAATATTATTCAAACTGAAGGAAGAGGTTCGGGGAACCTAGATTTACAGACAGATAGTCAGAAGTACTGAGAACAACAGCCTGGATCGCAGTGAGTAGCATAAGAGGTGTTGTAGTGAGATAGCCCTAGGTCTGTAGAATATGCTGCAGGGGTTGTGGAGAAGACTGAAGAGATGGCTCAGCAGAATTTTTAGCCCCAGCAACCCACGTGGTAGAAAGTGAGAACTCCATAGGTTGTCCCATGACTTCCACGTGTGTGCTGTGGCTTGTGCCCATCATCCAGTAGACATAATTTAAAGATTAAAAACAAAAAAGAAGTGTCAAAAAGCTTTTGCTCTTAGAATCATGGATATAGTTCTAAACTCTTCTGTGTCAAANAGATGGAATTCTAGAGGGTACGTGCTGTCATTTATATACTTGGTTTTTAACACTGGTGGGTAACTGAAAATGACAGTGGAGGGGCTAGAGATGGCTCTGTGGGGAAAGAAGAGAATGGTGAACCTCCACATGGACGCTATGAACAGCCAAATGAGGTGGAGGAAGGAAACATGTATAGTGCCAATATTACAGTATAGTTTTCTATATTACATAAGTTACAGCTTTTTAAAAAAAATACTGTTTTTTTTTTTTTCTTCCTTTTTTTGAGACAGGTTCTCACTGTAGCCCAGGCCGGCTTGGAACTCATTATGTGTTTCNAGGTTGTCCTCAGACCTGTCTCAGCCTCCTAGTACTACTGGAATTATAGGTGTGAACTGATGGAGATATTGTTCTGTATGCTGTGAATATGTGTTGCTCTGATTGATTGATAAATAAAATGCTGATTGGCCAGTAGCCAGGCAGGAAGTATAGGCAGGATAAACAAACAAGGAGAATTCTGGGAAGAGGAAGGCTGAGTCAGGAGACACCAGCTGCCCAGGAAGGAACAACATGCCTGTAGACCGGTAAAGCCACAGAATACGTGGCAAACATAGATTAATAGAAATGGGCTGAATTTAAGTATAAGAGCTAGTCAGTAATATGCTTGAGCTAATGGCCAAGCAGTTGTGATTAATATAAGCTTTTGAGTTATTAATTTATAAGTGGCTGTGGGACCGCGTGGGGCCTGGTGGGACCCAGACAAAACATTCACCTTTCATGTCAAGTTTAAAAAGTATAGTTTTCAGGGAGATGGCTCAGTAGGTGAGAATGTTCTGCTAGCATGAGGACTTGAGTTCAAAACCTCAGCACCCACATAAAAGCTATTCATGGCTTTACATGCCTGTAACCCCAGCACCAAAGACAGGTGGATCCCAAGAGCTCATCTAGCCAGCCTAACTAAACCAGTGAGCTGGTTCAGTGAGAGATGCCATGACCATGGCAACTCTTATAAGAGAAAGCATTTAATTGGGTGTGTGCTTATAGTTTCAGAGGTTTAAGTCAGTTATCATCATGGCAGGGAGCATGGTGGCATTCATGGCCCTGAAGCAGTAGCTGAGAGCTACGTCCTGATCCGAAGCCTGACTGGGTTGGCATGGGCTTTTGAAACCTCGAAGCCCACCCCCAGTGATACACTTCCTCCAACATGGCTACACCTACGAATCCTTCTAATCCTTTGAAAAAGTTCCACTTCCTGGTGACTAAGCATTCATATATATGAGCCTATAGGGGCCATTCTTAGTCAAACCACCACAGACCCTATCTCAGGGGAGTAAAGAAGAGGACACCAAGTGTCCTGTTCTGCTTTGGCCTCTGCATGTGCACACCTGGTTACATTAACTCACACACTCATAGGCATGCAGCAACCCCAGCATATCACCCCACCCCCACCCCCAGTCCTAGTTTATTATTTTTTGAAACCAAGTCTCTTACTGATCCTGTAACTCATCTTTTTGGCTAGGCTGGCCAGCCAGTGAACTGTCTCCAGCCCCCTACCCTCCCCAAAGCTGGACTTGAGTTATAGACATACAACACTGCAGCCTGCTTTTTACATGGGTGCTGGGAATCTAAACTCAGGTCCAAATGTGTATGCAGCATGCATTTTGCCAACTAAGCCATTTCCCCAGTCCCCCTCAAAGTCATAGTTCTTAATGAACAAAAACCATTCAGCTAGAACACATGGATCCCCTGGCTAGAATTGCTACGCAAACTTGTCCCTTTGTGCTAATGATGATCAGTGTGATAGCAGGAACTTTCAGAGCCCCCAGCCAGAGATACTTCCCACTGAGTACAGATCTTGTGCTCATGCAGTACCCTCTTGCTTCCCGTGGAATGTGATGGCATCTAGTCCCTCAGTAGCTGTTACTATGGTGTCATTATCTTGACTTGAAAGCCTTCACAGATGTGACTGAGCATCAATAAAAAATAAATATTAGAGTGGTGCTGGGTATAGTCAAAGGAATAAACTGGTAACAACTTTGGGACATTGTCTTCATAAAGGCAAGTGAGGAGACTGGGGATGTAGTTTAGTGTTGGAGCACTTGCCTGGTATTTGTAAGGCCCTGGGTTCAAACAGATGAAATAAAATGCAATAAGAGTGTTCACATGAAGTTCACATAAAAGAAATCTGCAGTGAAGGAGAGATTGCCCTTAACCAGCACTTGCACACTGAGGTATACCCCTGATTGTCATTCATANCAGAGTGCTCTGGAGGCCAGCAGGATTTCCTCAAAAGTTACCCAGACTTGAATCAGCGGACTGGCTTTCATCTGTCTTTCTCCAGATTGTAGATCTGAGACCTCTCCCAAATGGATTTCAGCTGACCAGATTGATCAGTAGGGCATTTTCACCAANCNCTCCAAGTTGTTGGGCTCCACACCTTAGGCAGCTGGATTCCGGGTGTAGCCGAGGGCCGAGTGCTCGGGTCGGGTCTGGTGGCGTCCCACGGTGATGGCTCCTTCCTCACGTGTTGGGATTAAAGGCTGGTTTCAGCTTAGACTACCGCCGCTGCTTCCAAAATTGAGAGTGTCCCAATTCCTATACCTCCACATCAATATCCTTTCTGTTCTGTTCTCTCATTGGCTCTTTCAGCCTAGCTACATGACTTCCCCTTATCGCCCTCATCTGTCTTTTTCTACTGCTTTTTCTACTGCATCTCTTTTAGTGGAAACACTGGTGCTCATCAAACCTGCTGGCTTGTGTAGACAGCTTCCTTTCTGTGCCTTTCATTCTTGCTGTGGTCTACATTTAGGTGTGGCCTTCTGTCCCCCACGGCGGAGGAGCGATGGAATATATTCTTCTGGGCCTGCTCTCCCTTTGTTTGGAAGTAATTTCTCCTGATATACTGGGGAAGCATCACACTGTGGGTCCACTTCTGCCAGGTATGAAGTCGTGCATTCATGCATCAGAATCCTGCCTAGCTTTGTGCTAGACCTCTTACTGCTCTGTGCTCAGCTGTGCCTTGCGTCCTTGCCGAGGTTAGAGCCAGCCCTCTTCTCTAGGCTGGGAGTGGGGTAGTAAAACCAGTTCTGAATAAAGAGGAGGCAGGTGGCTGTGCCAATGAGAACAGTAGACTTTGACCTGCACTTTGGATCTTGAGATACAGATCCACTGGGTAGATCCTGGAGGAGAAAGGATGTGATTACACTCCGTAGTTCACATCAGTCTCTTAGACTTTTGCCAAAATCAAGCAGGTGCGATTTTAGTTATTTAAAGTGTGAGGTCTGGTAATAGTTTAGGATGAAGGTGTGTATGGGTCTTACAAAAGAGACGTCTGTTAGATAGGACAGTTGGTAACAGCAGTTGAAATTGTTTGCATGGGAACAGTGTTGTTGGTAGTTTTTCTTGATTGCAGAGTTGCAGTGTGCTCTTATTGTGGTGATCTACTAATGTCACGTTCATTACCTGATTGCATTCAGTGCAGTGCCAGCTCATTTATCTTCAAATACTTGGAGCAGAACACTTGTGGAGAAACCATCATTGGGTAGGTGCTCTGGTGTTCTGCTGCTCCATGTCTTGACTTCACTAATAACTAGGTAACTGTGGGCAAACAGCGGCCTGGACTTTATTTCATTTCTGCCAGTGCAAGGTTGGACTTACTATTCACTGGAGATATTTTTTCTGTCTTAAGATTCTTAGTTCTGCTTCAGAATTGCTGGATAGCATCTTTGTGTTAATATGCTAGTAAGTGTCATTGGAATTTAATTGATTAGACAAGTAGGTACATATACCTGTCTTCTGTGATATGTATTTGGAAAAGAGAAGCAGAGGGGATGATGAAGAGAATGCATACTGGTGATCCTTTACTTATTTTGGACAGCTTTCTTACAGAATAACTTTATCTTTCTTTTGTCTGTCTAATTGAAGCCCTCTGAGTGGTATATAAAAATAAAATTTATGCAGTGTATTATATTTTAGCTTTTAGTGGATATGGTTGTTGCCCAGTTAGCAAATTTTTAACATCTAAGCTGTATAATACCTTTTTTTTTTTTTTTTAAAAACAGTGGGTGAAAATCTACCTGGTATCTGAGTAAGTTAATCTCTTCTTATTGTACCCCAACTCCTTTCCCTTTCTCTTTCTCATTTGCAAAGCCACCTTGGAGCAGTGAGGAGCAAGGTGGAAGATAATGGTCCAACAGAAGATTAAAAACTATTAGTGGGGCTGGAGAGATGGCTAAACAGTTAAGAGCCCTTACTGCTCTTCCAGAGGACCTGGGTTTGATTCCCAGCACCCACCTAGTGGCTCACAATCATCTGTAACTTCAGTTCCAGAGGATCTGATGGCCTCTTCAGGCACTGCATACATGTGGTACACAGACATGGAGACAAAACATCCACACACATGTAGATGAAAGTTTGTCTGGTTCCCCCGCCAGGCTCCCACGGCCCGCTTAGACCCAAATAAACACACAGAGGCTTATATCATTTTTAAACTATGGCCCCGGCAGGCTTCTCGCTAGCTAGCTCTTACATCTTAAATTAACCCATTTTATAAATCTATGTCGCCACGTGTTCCACGTGGCTTTACCTGTGNGCNGTTACATGNTGCTTTNTAGNTGGCAGAATGGCGTCTGCCCTTGCTCTGTTTTCGGCTTCTCCTCCCCTAGTTCGAATGTCCCGCCTAACTTTATTCTGCCTCACCATTGGCCAAACAGCTTTATTTATCAACCAATCAGAGCAACACATTTTTAGAAAGACATTCCCATCACACACATGAAATAAAAACAAATAAAACAAAAACACCTTGTTAGTCCTTGTTTTGGCATCACATACACTACCTTGGAATGATACCAAGAATAGCATGACTCCCATGCAAGGAGGACATGCATTCCTGAGGCATTCCATGTAAAAAGAAACACCTTCTTAAAGGGGCTGGAGAGAGTGGTTAAGAGCTCTTGCTGCTCTTCCAGAAAACCCTAGTTCAGTTTCCAACACCCAGACCAGGTGGCTCAGTAGTTAGGAGCACTTGCTGCTCTTATGGAAGAACCAGGTTCAGTTCCTAGCACTTACATGGCGTCACTCAAATGCTTGTAACTTCGGTTTGGGGGAATTTGACACCATCTTCTGGTCTCTGTGGGAACCAGGCACACGTGTGTGTGCATACATGGAGGCAAAACACCCATACACAAAAATAAAAATGAATCTTAAAAATTATCACCTTGCTAAAGCTAGGCATGGTTGTGTAGACCGACAATTCCAGTACTTGGGAAGCTAATGCTGGAGGGTCATGTGTTCTAGGACAGCCTGAACTACACAGTGAGACTATGAAAACAAACAAATCCTAGCACTAGGGAGGCAGAGGCAGGTGGATCTCTGAGTTTGAGGCCAGCCAGGGCTACAGAGTGAAACTGTCTCAAAACAAAAACCCATAACAAATGAAATAATCCTTGTTGGTTGGAAGTTATTATTATTCAAACAAGCCTATTAACACTTTTGATGTTTGCTTTATGGTTTGTTCTCTGATTCTGTCATAGGCACATGTATAAATATATTTTGACACATGGCTGTTTCTTTGAAGTATGTAGTATAGTTCTTAGTGAAGATAGTCTCTTACACAATCCTATTACTGTACAGTTATCAGCTTCAGCTCATTTAAATTGGTTCACTACTTTAATCTACCAACAGTGGGGCTGAAGAGGCTCAGTGCGTGAAGTGCTTGCCATGGACCTGAATTCAGATCCCCAACCTCCAGTAAAAGCGTGGTGTGGTGTGTGTGTGTGTAACCTTGTGCTAGGGAGATGGAGATGGAGAAGGAGGATCTGTGGGGCTTATTGGCTAGCTTAGCCTAAATGGTGAGCTGCGGTTCAGTGAGAAATCGTGTATCAAGAGATAAAGTGGTTGGAGAACTGGCTCAGTAGGACAAGGTACTTGCTGCTAAGCCTGACAACCTGAATTCCATCCTCAGATCCCACATAGTGGAAGGAGAAAATGAATTCCCAGAAGTTGTCCTCTGACCTATTCATACTGTGGCATGTATGCACACATGTGTACACACACAAACATTAAAAAAACAAAAAACAAGACACTGAAAGTAGAGAGTGATAGAGGAAGATACCTCATATCAACCTCTTGCCTCAAGATGTACACCTGTTTATACACTTGAACCCATGCACCACACACAGACACACACACAGACACACACACACACAGACACACACACACACACACACACACACACACCTCTGCAATCACTATTTTGGTTCTGTCAGTAGGTTTGTTTTTCTCCCTAATTCAGGATCCAGTCTTGGATCAAGTGTAGCATGATCTTCTCATGAGTCTTTAGTTCACCTTAGATTTGTTTTTTTTAAAACCATTACACCTGTGCATTGGTAGCTAGTTGGTTGCGCTTGTTTTTATGTATTGTCCAGTAGTACATGGGCAGGTTTTCCCAGCAGAAAATGTACTGTCCTCTGTCTACAAAGATGTTTACTCTAGTTGTTCCCTGTGGGGATAGAATATGCCATCTTGACGACTTTGTCAGTCCCACAGTGGGACCAGTGGAGCTTTCTAGCTCAGACACTTGGCTTTCTTCTTGCTCCTAGTCCTCAGCAGTAATTGATCTCTTTTGTTCATGGAAGAGACAGGGACTCTGACTGAGCACCTTGTATAAACCTAAGAAACACTAGAGGAATGTTCTGCCACTTATTATCTTTGTGGAAGTTTTAGTTTGAAGCTGAAGAGTGGGTTTAGATGGGGTCAGAGTGTGTTCTTTAATCATAAGGATCTACACAAAAATTCTGTCTAGTTATGTCTATAATTGTTCCCAAAGGGCAAATANTGTTGAGTTTTGAACTGTAGGCAGACAAGGAGCCTTCCGAGGCAGATGGATCACTTTGCTCTTTGGTTCTAGATAATGTTCATGGTGTGGTGTGCAAACCTTTGTCCTGGCTGCATGTTTCTTTAACTGTTGGAGCATTGGTTCTCTGCTTTAGTAACACTTGTGCCTGTTTTACATTGTCTGTTCTACCCCATCCTTAGCCTTGTAGATACTCGTGTTGTTCTGATCATATACCTGACAAAACCCATTTAAGGAAAGAGAATAGTTTACTTTGGCTCACTGAGGATACAGNCCATTATGGTGGGGAAGACATGATGGCAGGAGCTTGAGGAGGCAGCTGGTTGTATGAGTCTGCAGCCAGGAAGCAAAGAGAGATAATTGCTAGTGCTCTGCTAGCTTTTCTGCTTTTTATACTGTCTGGAACCCCAGCTCATAATTGAGGTGGGTCTTCTAGCTTATTCTAGATAATCCTTCACAGCCATGTGTTGTGGGATATTTGTACACTGTGTGAAGGTGTATTGCTATGATTGGTGTAATAAAAAGCTGAACGGCCAACAACTAGGCAGGAAGTATAGGTAGGAGTTCCAGAGAGAGGAAGGAAGAGGAGGAGGAGTCTAGGTGTGCAGGAGGCACCAGGAGACACAGAGAGGAAAAGGAGGTACAAGATGGAAGAGAGGTAANGCCACATGATAGAACGTAGATTAATATAAATGGGTTAATTTAAGTAATAAGAGCTAGTTAAAAACAGTCCTAAGCTATAGGCTGAGCTTTAATAATTAATAAGTCTCTGTGTCATTATTTGGGAGCTGGCTGGTGGGACAGAAAAAGACTTGTTACAGCTATGTCCAGAGGTTTGTTTCTGTGGTAATTCTAGATTGTTAAATTGTCAGTCAACATTAAGTCAACACCATACTCTTCTAAGACTGGCTAAGAATCCAACACCACCTAGAGTGCCATTCCTCACAGAAGGCTTTTGAGTGAGTCCTTCNGAGACTCAGAGTGTGAATGAGAGCCCTTCTGACTACTAGATCAGTAGTCAGATCTACTGGCTTACTTAGAAAGAAACACAATGAGATTTCTAGTTCAACAAGACGTGTTCAGTTTGAGTTTTAGAAATGAAAGAACCTAGAAGTAGGTTCTGCTTCTGAGGAGCAGCAAGGCCTGAACGGAGCAGGAGTTTGGAGGGCAAGTCTCTTGGGACTAGAGCTTCCTTCCTGCTCTTTGCTACTTTCTAGCTTTCTGAGCCTAGTGGCACTGGTATGGGGAAAGGTCATCCTCACATTGATTGCCTTGTGTGTTACTTTAAGCTTTGAGTCTTAGGTATAAGCAGGCATATAGTTAAAGACACTGTTTTCTTGCCTGCTTTATTTCCTGTGGTGAAAGTGTAAGGAAGGAGTGTTCATTTGAGAGTGGAGACTTCTGTGGTGATCTTGTTATCTTTGAGAGAATGTTTACTTGAGATTGAACGTCCTTGCTAATTCTGTATACTTTTGAACCTTGGTTGGCAAGTAGTATGGAAGCAGTGTCAATATCAGTGAGGCTGTGATCCTATAGGAAGGATGTGTGCGGTCTACTTCCTAGAGGGATGCACAAGGTATAGCCGAAAGTGTTAATCTCAAGATTTGCCAGAGAAAAACCAGTTCCATCATTTTGGCTGAACTAAAGCAAGCTTTTATCAAAATTTTATATACTGACCAAGATAGAATTTGGTCAGGACCACTCCTGGAAACTTTCCATCTGAGTGGCCCTGAGACATGTGTTGTTGGGGCTTTTATGGACAAAACTCACAGGCCACTGTTCTTTCCCATGAGGCTTTGTTATTTTCCAAGAATCACAACTCCCAGAATCCCAGGAAGTTACCTGGTCCTTGGGCAGGTGAGGCTTACAGGTTAACTTAGGGTCTAACATTCCCTCCTGAAGTTGTATCCTGGGTCAAATCCTTGACTTTATGATGGGTACAGGTTTATATTAGGATCTAATAACCATCAGCTTAATGGTACCCAGAGAGGAATTATTATTTAGTTATTGTGTCAATGATGTAAGAACCAACAGTAGTTATTAGAAAGCAGAAGGACCAAAGGTTCTGTGGTGGATAATATCTCTTTGTTCTGCATAAAGCAGGCCAAGTGTCCTATCATATTGTAGAACCATTAGTTAATGAATCTGCCCATTGATAAATTAAAAAANTATCCATTTTTCCTGGTATGCCAATTGGCATTACAGGTAGCCATTTTGTCCCCTATGTCAGGGAGTTTCCTTTTNACTTAGCATTTTTAGCCTGTTATGGGAACAAGGACGATGTAGATGTAATCTCTTCTTTAACTACTTTCAGCTGAAATAGGATGTCAATTGTCAGGCCCCATGAAGGCTGAAAGGCTAGTCAAAGGCTGGGCAATGGGGCATTTATCAGAAGCATCTGATTAGCTGGTCCAGGTGAAGGTACAGGGCACACTTACATTGGCTGGACTGGTTTACATCAGCTTTCAGCAAGTCCAGAGTACAGCAGCTTGCAGTTTGCAGGGTCTCCATGGATAGTGGTCTGTCAGCCAAGTGGAAATCTGCTGAGACAAGTAGAGACTGGACAGAATTCAGGAACTTAAAGAAAAACCTTATATTTGGAACTTTCTCATTTGACCTGTGACAGGTAGATCTAAGCCTTATAACTTTTTTTTTTGATTCCTTGAAGCTTATATGAATTTTAGTTTACCAAAGGAGATAAAAATTCTAGATATATTAGCATTACCATTGTACATAAATCCACACTGTAGGAAAAAGTTAACAGGTGTCTGTAAAATAGCTGGAATAGATTATTCCTTGGTATCATAGCAAAGGCTGTGGCTTTAGGTTAAAAAGCATGAACATTTTGAGGAAAATATAGCCCAGAAGACAAAAGAGATAAGGCTGAATGAGCAAGACACAAGAGTAGATAGGCCCCTCCTGCCCCCNTGGTCCAGGGAGTCTGGCATGCTTTTAGCCTAATGACAAACACCGTTAAGTCTATATTTAGAACACAAAGGAAATTTAAAATCTTGAGCTTGTGACTGAACAGTAAGTAGTCAGTGCTCTACCTGTTTATTAGAACTCTATCAATGTTAAAACTTTGAACCCTTGAAATCTCAGTGTAATAATAATCTTTATAGTTTGTATTTATATATCTTAAATCATTTTCTTAGAACTTAAGTTTTTACATCTTCAGACTTTTATATACCTTAGAACATTTTCTTAGACCACTAGAACTTAAGACATTGTATGGACTTTAGTCATTTACCAGAGACCCGAGTAGTTATTACTGAGAACAGTCATTGTAAGGTATGTTCTTTTAGTGAGAAGTTACACCTGAAACCTATTTATCCTTTAATATGAAGACTGTGAGCAAGGCAAATCTCTGCCTTCAACAGGAGACCTAGTAGCTGAAATAACAAGGTAGCTATAGCCTTGGGTGAAGGAGCTGATTGTCTGCTGTTGCCTAGCTGACAAGGCTACAGTTAGCCCTAGCTGGCGTTGTGATCAGAGATTTGAGAAGGACTAACCAAAAAGATAGACTGGTCCATAGTCCTTTACCTAGACAGTTATCCCAGGCTGGTGTGGTCTCTAGGGGTATCAGGACAGCAGCCTTGATTGCCAGGCCCAGAAGATGAGAGACTTTTCTGTGGAGGAAGGGAGGGGTTGACCTTACTCTGTTTAGGCAAAGTAGGGCAATCAACTCTTCAGTGTCTTGCTTGTCCACAGTTTGGGCCAAGCCCTGGCAGCAGTTGAGGCAGTCTTTCCCAGTGGTTAGTGTTACCACAGTCCAGGTGGAGCTGTCCATCCTGTGTGTCCATTGTTTTCTTGGAGAGCTTGGGCATCACTGCTAGGATCTGGGAGTCTCTGTTTGTCATATAAGTTTAAATATCTTAAATGCCATATTCAGAAAATCTCTGACAGTTTTGAGAGCCATTATCTATTAAGTATAGTTCTGAACATCTTAAGGCTTAATTATCTTTAACAGTTTATAATAAAAGTAACAGTTTCTGAATTGAAGCTCTTTTAGTATCATGATAAGACTTATAAACATAGTCCACAAAGAGACTGGGAACTTTTCTGATCCTTACATAGTGTACCATTATAGAACATAACAGTTCCCTGTTTGAATCAGTTTACCAAAATATCTGTGGCTTAACAATGCTAGCGAAAACAAGGAGGTTAGACATATATCTTCAAATCAGTCTCTTAATAGACCTTCAGTAAGGAGAGACATTCTGTAAGCCAGTGGTTCCAAGTTCTTTACCAAACTGCTTTGGTCAATCTTACCACATCATGAAATAGGAATATTTCAGTCTCTGGTGTTTAGCTATGGTCCTAATTTTTAGCCTTTTATTTATCTACTTATCAAGCTCATATATTGACAAAGACATTTTAATAAAACACCTTATAAAATTTTTAAAATGTCCTATAGCCTTATAAACTTAAAGATTTTAAATTGTTTCTTAAAAATATCCAGCTTATTTAAATTTTTTGTAAAACTCTAAAATTCTCTTTTAAAGAAGAATAAAATCTCTCAACTGTGTGTTTTTGTAATATCACAATAAANTATCTTTTATTTCAAGAGTGAAGACATAGAGCACAACCATAATTTGTAGAAGGCAAAACCAAGTTTTAGCAGTCTAAACTAGTGTCTCTAAAATCAATACCAAATGGATTACTCTTATGTTACAATGTTTGACTGTCAGCAGAGTATGTAGTTAATATATGAATATATGGAGGTATAGCTTTTAAAACCCCATTAAACAAGAATTGCTTTAAATCCTATCTTTTATAAACCTAGTTTTTAAGACAGGACAGGAATTATACAAAAATCTTATCCCAATTTAAAAGTATCCTTTGGAGACCTGTTGTCTCCAAGGTTGGCGCATACCATATGGTTGCTCTCAGTTAAGGTGGCGGTGAAGCCATGCCATCCAACTTTTCCAACCCTAGTCAAAATGGCCACCGCCCATGTGGCTGCCCTTACTTAAGATGGTGGCAAGCTACATGTTGTTTCCTATAATGGCTCCGACCTTGAGTTAGGAATTTTAAGTTAACTTTTTCACAGATGTTGCAGATTTTATTCAATAATTTATAAACAATAATCTATAACTATGACACATAGAACACAGTAAATCCACACATTCAAGACTAGTCAGAAACAAACATGCAGTGGCCATATAATACATTTACAAAGTAGACAAACCCTTTTTCTATTTCCTCTAGTGTTGGAATTTCAGGGGAGGAGTACCTTGTGAGCTGCTGAATTCAATTTTTGCGGGCACAGCGGTGTTGCACTGGGATTGGCTGCTGGCTTCCCTACCGGGAAGCTGCCCATTGGCCCCAAGTATTGCATTCTGTGAATCCCATACCCCAAAAGCTCCACCATATTTGGTGTTCTTGGATGTGAAGTTTTATTACAGATTGTGCTGCTCCAGTCTCACCACAGTGAAGGCTTAAAGGAGCCACAGTTGTATAGCTCCAAGTCAGAACACACAAAGACAGATCAGACNTGAGACATAAAGCCGAGGCAACAGAAAAACGTAGCGCCAACAATAACAGGGAACAAGGGACAATGACATTTAACAATTGGAGTTTTCTGCTTCAGAGGTCCACCAGTCCTTCCTGTACAACCTAGACACTAGGTACCCAGCAGAATGGGCCACTCCGTGTTTTTNCTGGTCCTCAAATCTACACTGAGCTTGTTCCCCAGGNTNGTGGAATTTACCTTAATGGTTTCTAGGTCTGTTGAATCCCAAAGTGCCAAGTCTGTTGGAGTACGTTTTGTATTTCGGCTCTTGGTCTCACCAGGGAGGGTTCTCAGGACTCCACCACGAGAGAAAATCTGGTAACTCCCATTGAACTCCCCAATTAACCAGAAATAAAGCCAGAAATAACCAGAGGGCTATGGGATGTCACCCTGTGCCCTGGACAAAGGATTTTGTGGGTCTCATCAGACCCTCTTTGTCCCAAGTAGTGTACGCCCAAACCAGAATCTGGAAACCAGAATGAAAAGTGTCACAGCGCTTTAAAAAACAAAAGCTTCTATGGCTTACCCCAAAAAGGGAGGTCTCCATAAAAATGCTTGCTGCTTCCTTTTCTGAGCATGGTTTTTCACTGCATTGGTGGTGATGGGGTCCCCAGAGCCAAATGAAGAGCCTAGCTTCAGAATTTGGGGTGGAATTATCTCGCTGGGATTTCCATATGTTAATCCTGAGATTCGTTGGAGAAAAGTCAGTTCCACCGTTTTGGCCAAATTTAAGCAAGCTTTTATCAAAACTTCATATACTGACCAAGATGGAATTTGGTCAGGACCACTCCAGGAAACTTTCCAGCTGAGTGGCCCTGAGACACGTATTATGGGGGCTTTCATGGACAAAACTCATATTTTCCCATGAAGCTTTGTTNTTATTTTCCAAGAACTACAACTCCCAGAATCCCAGGAAGTTACCTGGCCCTTGGGCAGGTGAGGCTTACAGGTTAACTTAGGGTCTAATAGAAATTTGACAAAGGCTTCTTTTAAAGTCAAAGGTTATGTTGCAGAGAGGATTGCTTTAATTTCCCTTCACATTTATTTATTTTGTGAGTATGTGTATGTGTGGGCATGTGTCCAGCTCCAACCTGCTCCCACCTTTCGAAGGGTTCTTAGGTGGAGGAGAGAGGAATGAGGAAATATTAGGTAGAAAGATACCTAGACAATGAAGAGAAAGACAGAGACACAGGATAGCTTCGGGAGGGCCTGGGTCAATAACCAGCTGCCCAGTTGTTTATTCAAAAGGGCTTTTTATAATATGCCAAGGGGAGAGGCAAAAGACATCCCCTTTGCAAGATCAAAGCACACTGTACAGCTAGGTATAGACCCTTCCTAACACCTGGTAAACACATCCCTGGCCAAATCATCCCATTATACAGCCCTGCAGTTTCTTGTCCAAATGGCTGGCTTTGCCACAGTGAAAGCAAACTCCATATGGAGTTTCTTCAATGCCTATCATCCTTTTATGAAGTAAATTGATGCTGTTAGGAGCAGAAGTATCTNATTGTCATGAAAAACCTTAGATTATTAAACATCTTAAATGCCATATTCTATAGGTCTCTGAAGTGTTTGAAAATCATTTGTCTGTTTAAAATATACCTGTTTAACTTTGAAAATTTGCCTAATGTGCTACAAGTTTGATTATTATAGATTAACTGATGGGAATGTCTTTCTAAAAATGTGTTGCTCTGATTGGTTGATAAATAAAGCTGTTTGGCCAATGGTGAGGCAGAATAAGGTTAGGCGGGACATTCGAANTAGGGNGAGAGNAGCAGAATGCAGAGCAGGGGCAGACACCATTCTGCCATCTAGAAAGCAGCATGTAACAGCACACAGGTAAAGCCACGTGGATCACNTGGCAACATAGNTTCATAAANTGGGTTAATTTAAGATNTAAGAGTTAGCTAGTGAGAAGCCTGCCAGGGCCATAGTTTAAAAATGATGTAAGCCTCTGTGTGTTTATTTGGGTCTAAG
>LZPO01066313.1:43916-61489 GCA_001675575.1 Neotoma lepida | reverse complement strand
GGTATCAAATCCAGGGATTCATGCACACTAGGCAAGCACTCTACCAACTGAGGTGTGTCCCCAGACTTCATTTTGAGATAAGGTCTCTCACTAGGTTGCCAGGTTAGCCTTGAACTTCCCATCCTCCTATCTTAGCCTCCTGAGTAGTGTAGGTGATAAATTTGTACCAAGGCCTGGCTGTAGTTTTAATTTTAAATAGAAACACCTCGCTCTCTCAAATGAAATGACATACCAAATTGATTAATGAAACAGACCAAGACAGTGTCCGCACTGTCTCCAAACTACTGGGGTCAAAGATCCTCCTGCCTTAGCCTGTTAAGTAGCTGGATATGTACTGTTCACCTGGCATATAGGTAATTTTTATAACTAGGTTGGCTTGTAAGCTATAAAATTCAGGCAACAATGTTTCTTTGAGTCACAAGTGCTAATACTCTTGGGGAAGAATTCATCACTCAGCAGGCCAGTTCATTTGTCATCTCACAGCCAGCCTATTGTGCAGTATGGGAGGCACAGACATGCCTGGCACTCACTGCCTGTGCATGGCCAGTGTTGGTGGTGTAGATGGTGCTGTACTTGTAAATTGGCTTATTAAGGGAGATAGATGGTTGAAGTTCCTCAGTTTCCACAGGAGTAAAGGATTGGCTGGAGGCCGCCAGACCTTTCACAGTTCAACCCGAAGCATGTTTAAATGTGAGCCTGTTGTCTTAAAATGCTCTTGTGGGTAAAGGAGATTTGGGGAAGGGAGGCCGGTAGGAAAGGAATTAAGAATTAACTAAAATAACAGGAGTTTCCTGGTAGATAATGCCAATGATGGTTTAGGCATGGTCTGCAGATACTCACCTTTTTGCTCACAGGCTGTATGAAGTGGATTTTGTTACTATTATTACTTAAAACTTTTTATGAGACTGGGTGTGTAATNAGGGTTGGCCTAGAGCTTGTCATGTTCCTGCTTCATCCTCCTGAGTGCTGAGACCACAGGCATGTGCCACCTGACTGCAGCTGTTTTCCTGCTGAGTGAAAAGGAAGTGGAGTTGGGAGATCCATGTGCAAGAGGAAACCCATCAGTACTCTCTCTCTCCCTCCCCTCCTCTCTGGCNTTCTTAGACAGGGTTTCAGCTAGGGTTAGCTCTGGCTATCCTGAAACTCATCCTTTAGACCAGGTTGGCCTCAAACTGAAGAGATCCACCTGCTTCTGCTTCCCCAGTGCTAGGATTAAAGGCGAGTGCCGCCATCACCTGGCTCAAGGGCCTCCTCTCTCTTACCCTCGGCATCTCTACTCAGTCTGTTCTCTGCTGACAGTTGAGGTTGAACTTGGAGTGCCTGCCAAGCTTTGTTTTCAGCTGCACATTCATCTTTATTGGCTCTTCACGTGAGATTGAGAGATGACTGTATGCAGGACTCTTGAAGCAGCTTCAGAAACCCCAAGAGTCCTTGTGGCTTCCGATTCTCTGTATTAAATTAACATCTGGCCAATTAATCAGGCAAAGGGTGCCCAGATTGTGTATGTATGGTCTCTAAGCTTCCCAGAATCTGTTTGCTCTGCCTATTCAGGCAGGGCCAAGACTGTGATTTGCTTTCAGCATCTTTCTACAGTTGTATTTTGAATTATTTTTCTTCTCCTTAACATAAATAATTAAAATTCCATGGCATGCGTTTGTAGAAGATAAGTAAGACTGCATTTCAAGAATGTTGAACCACGGTGTTTGGGAGGTAAATGACTCTTGTTGTGGATGGTGCCTGGAAGGAGCTGGGAAGCAGAAGCCGTTTATTGATGTTTTCTCAAATTCCTTTGTCAGGCATCTGAAGAAGCCTCCCTCAGGGCACTGGAAAGTCTGATGACAGAATTTTTCCATGACTGTACAACCAATGAAAGAAAACGTGAGATAGGTAAGTGGAATTTGGGGAAGAAGGAATTGATACCCTTGGCTGGTCAAACCTGCATGTGCCCCTTGAGTTCTGGGCTTTGCTCAGGTTCTGCTGGTTGGTGGCAGGTGGGGCCTGCAGACCTAATTGCAAGGACATTTCCTTTCGGTCAAGTGGAAAACCTCTGTTTTGTTTCTAATCTTAGCAGTATGGTTGAAAGAAGCCCACAACCATTAATTTCAAACAAGAACAACTTATGAAAGTGTCAGAATGAACGCCTGAGACAGTAGCTTTGAATCCCTTACTTGGTCTGCCTTTGGAGACTTCCAGCCTTTTCTTCCTTTTTGTCACGGTTACCTTTCCCACTCTGCAGCTTTCGTGAATAAAGGCTCTGCAACAGAGAGAACATGTAGGTGTAATCACTTGCTGTCTGGGGACCTCAGCATGTTTGAGAACCCACATTTGACTTTTATGTTCCTTAACACAATTATGTTAACCAAACCTACTAGAAAGGAGGTAATTTATTCAAGTGTCATGTCCTGCCTCAGGGACATGACCCTCTGTGATGCTCAAGCAGTCTGTTCCCCCTTCGGATCCTCTCTCAACCCTGAATTTGAATGAAAGGAGCTTTCTTACTACTCTGTACTCTGTAACCGTACTTGTTGCTTCCCTTTCCTTAAGGTCTCTTTGGCTCAGAACCCTACAGACCCATATCTGTCTCCATTGGCTTGACTCATGTTAGCCAGCTAAACCTCCTGGCCCTGTCTGTCACTCAAAGTCCTCTTGGGGTGGAGACTCCTGGGTGGCTAGGACATCTTTGGCTATAGCCTGTTTTTGCTAACCTTCTCGAAGCATTGTGTCATCTAATAGTTGGTACTCCCGATAGCCTGCACCTTTCTTTTCTGAGAGAGTACACTGTAGAGAAGTAGAATAGATAGAGGACACTGATGGTTGCTGAGTCCAGGAGATGAGCAGTGTTCGCCTAGAAGACCCACCTTCCTTGCTACTCTGGTTCTCTATACTGATTGTACTCCTGACCCAGTGTGATCTCCTCATTAGTTTATGGTACTAGTGTACCTTATATTTATACTGAAAATACTAGACATTATTTTTACCAAAAAAGGTGGATCTTCCTGTTAGTCTCCTATAATCTTCCACTCTGATTTCTTCAAACTCTTGTTTTTGATTTTTCTTTGAATTTTGATTTGCTCATCAAATGTTGCTTCACATTTGTGCATTCGTGGGTTGAAAGTGGAACCTTGTATAAGATATTCATATCTTAATCAAACTTTTATGCAGACTAGGGGTAAAGCTTAGTGGAAGAGCACTTTCCTAGCTTGGGCCCTATCCTTAGCAACACAGAGTCCACTAAACAGCCCATACTACAGGTGTTCAGTTGAGATGCTGGCTCATTGGAATTGTTCTGTGCCAGGTGGTGGCTCTTTTGCTTCTCTTTGTACCGGGTCATTGTGGCTTAATCTGAGTGTGTGACGGGAACTCCTTTTTGCTTTTTGTTGTTGTTGTTGTCTCGGTAAAAATACAGGCTTTGCCAATTGATGTAAGGGAACAGAAGGAGGCCATGTCTTAACAAGGCCCTTCTACTCACCTTCCTGCCAGGGAAGTTACAGTGCTCGAGAGATTAATAGAATAGGTAGTGAGGACGCATGAGGCCAGGTGTGTTTTATCAGTGGAGGAATGGGAGCAGTATGTAGAGCAGTGGCTTGCTGGGATCAGGCTTAGGGATCAGCTGGCTTGAGCCCAGCATATCATTTCCAGCTATAACTCACATTATCTGGTTTGCTTGTGTCTCTGGGTTACATAAAAACCTTTAATTATCAGGACATGCCATCATCTTTCACAGAAATTTTAAGACTTAAGAAAATTATTTTATATATATGAGTGTTTTGCCTGCATGTATAGTCTGTGTACTATGGAAGAAGTTATAAGTGGGTTAGATCCCCTGGAACTGGAGTTGAAAGTTACGAGCTGCTATGTGGGTGCTAGGGATTGAACCCAGGTCTTCTCCAAGAGCAGCCAATGCTGAACCATTTCTGTAGCCCTTCTTCTGTAGAATGGCTAGTGAGGCTGCCTTGTTGCACTTAGGGTTGCAAGGCAGGCAGAGAGCCTGCAGTGTCTTCATGGTGACCTTGCATAGGCCAGGCTTGCTGGCAGGGTCCATGGCTAGTTCATAGATCAAGGTGGTTTAACAAGCATTGTGCCTATAGGTGATGGTGGGTAGCTAGACTAACTGGGTGGGTAGCTTGCTAATTGTGACTTTTAGCTTATGCTGTCAGTGGTCTGAGAGGAGAAGAGCCTTTTTAATTGACTGGATGTACAGTCAGAGCTGCTCTGATAACTCTTAGGGTTCTTACTTTTGATTTTTTACTTATGTATTTTGTGTTGTCGTCATCATCATCATCATATCATTATTATTATTATTTTGTGTTTTCAAGACAAGATTTCTCTGTGTAACAGCTCTAGCTGTCCTGGAACTTGCTTTGTAGACCAGGCTGGCCTCGAACTTAGAGAAATCTGCTGGCCTCTGCCTCNTGAGTGCTGGGATTAAAGGCGTGCACCACCACCACATAGCTAGTCTTATTATAATTTTTAAATCTTATTATTATTTTATCTTATTATTTTTAAAATATATTTGATTTATTTATTTTTATTTTATGTGTATGGGTGTTTTGCTTTCATGTATATCTGTGTACACTTTCGTGCCTGGTGCCTACGGAGNCCAGAGGAAGGTGTCCAATTCCCTGGAACTGGAGTTAAAGACAGTTGTAAACTACCACATGGCTGCTGGGAATGTTAGTTTTCTCTTCCTGATTCTCTAGCCTTCATGTCGTATGAGTACAAGCAGTATGGATGTCACTGAAGACTGGTAGAACATGGTGTGTATGGCTTATGCTTGCAGGGACTAGTTGTCGTCATTTATATTTTGGATAGGATTGCTGTCCCACATANAGCTTAAATAAGAGCGTGAGCAATAGGTGTCTGTTCTCAAAAGATACCTTTAGGAAAGTCAGTGGCCTTGAGATGTCAGGGTGTACTGNCTGTGTTGATGGTCCCCAGAGTCAAGAGGACTAACTGTATAATCCATTCACCTGGGTTTTGTGCTTGTTGTTTTCTTTGACATCCTTTGCATTCTATGGGAAGGTAGGTATGTTTTCAAAATGATGGCAGCCTGGTCCTGTATTAATTTCATGTATTTTTATAATTGTTTTGTTGCTATTTAACTTTTCCAGAGGAGCTTCTTAATAACTTTGCCCAGCAAGTAGGAGCCTGGAGATTCTGCTTGTATTTTCTGTCCAGCACAAGGAATGACTATGTAATGATGTACAGCTTAACGGTTTTTGAGGTAAGTTGTTGGGTCATTTCATGTTCCTGAAAACCATACTGAAATTATACACTATGGGCACCAGGCTTTCCCTTTAATGTACAGNTGACTGGGAAACGGTAGCTTGACCCACCTACATTGGCACCCCTGTCCAGTTGCCTAGTGGCTGGGGATACCNTTCTATCCATGATTCCAAAAAGATTAGGTAGGCAGTTGACTTTCTGGTACTGTTAGATCATGTTTGGTGACTTACTTTTTTGTTTTATCATTTGAAAGACAAAGATATATTTTGTAAGGAGAGTAGGTGTTCTGCCATCATCTTCCAACCGCAGACATACTCATGCTAACTCTTGTCCAAGTTTTGTCTTCTGTGCACGCTCACATCAAACTCTTTCCCACTCTCCTTTCTGTGACTGTGCGTTACCTTTTTATAGTGGAGAGTATCATCTTGATNGTGTACCTCAAACTAGCTTCAAACTCACACCTTCCTGCCTCAGTCTCCCAGATGATTGGANTACAGGTGTGTGCTGTCATATCTGTCTTGTTCACTTATATTTGGACATTACAGTTGTTTCTGTCACTATTTGGTGGCCAGTTGGCGAGTAAGACGTTGGAGGCAATGATGTAACAGCAAGTCTTTGTACATACAACTTTTTACATCTTACATTACTCAGTAGATCTTCCTAGAGATGGGATTGTTGTGTCCTAAGATTTAAGGTGTTGTTAAATGTCCTAAACTGTTAGAGGAGAGAGAGAGAGAGAGAGAGAGAGAGAGAGAGAGAGAGAATGTGATGTTATAGCAAACTATAGAATAAAAACCAGTTGTTTTGTGTACAGCTCATTAAAGGATATGTATTTGTTTTTTAGAATCTGATCAATAAAATGTGGCTTGGGGTCCCATCTCAGGATAAGATGGAAATCCGTAGCTGCTTGCCCAAACTTCTCTTGGCTCACCATAAAACCTTACCTTACTTTATCCGGAACAAACTCTGCAAAGTTATTGTTGATATTGGACGCCAAGATTGGCCCATGTTCTACCATGACTTTTTCACTAACATTTTACAGGTAAGGATCTACCCTGGGGAACTATCTTACAGATTGTTTGTTTGTAGAAGTGATTATATCCCTTGTCTTGAGTTTTACAGCTAATCATTGGGGCTGCAGTAGTAAATGTTGTAGGCTGGATAAGTACATTAGCTTCCCTTATGGTCTTGTCCCTTTGCGTAGTGGAGGAGAAGGAAGAAGAATATACCTAGCTGCTTTGTTAGCTCCTGTGACGTTCTGCTCAGCAAGCCTGGCTCCTGATATCCTGGGTGTTGAGGTGAAAGGAGGGTTCCAGGGGTTTCAGAATTGAGTTAGAAAATAATCACAAGCAGTAACTAGCTGTTCTTAGGAGAATTATTATGTTGCTGAGCTTTGTGTTACACAGTCTTGGGAGTTGTGAGGTGAGTGGTAAGGCGTGGGCAAAGGATGGGTCTTGCCGTTCTTTCTTTGGAATTGAAGAAAAGTAGTTTTTATTTTTCTCTTACTTTAGTGTTGTAGTTTTTGAGATAGGGTCTTGCCAAAACTCATGATGCTCCTGTCTTAGCTTCTTGAGTGCTGCCAGATGTGGAGGAACATGAGGCATACTTTGATGTGGAATTCTAAGTCTTGTTGGAGTCTGGATTGTAGAGGGGCAAGGGAAGAGGGCAGGAGACAGGCTCTGAGTCAAGCTGTGGCCTTATTTGTTGGATGAAGGAAAAGTGGTGGGGTGATGGCCAGGAGGTTTTGGCCAGTGACTGATGCAGGGCTTTCAGAAGGGAGGAGTCTAGACCCTAGGTTAGGATTTTCCAGAACTGTAATTTTCTAACATTTTGTCTGCTGTCTCTAAAATCATTTGGATGCTATAGCAGTGTAAACATTGAGCATCTGTATTGCTTCTCAGATTGCTTCTAAAAGTGCCACAAAAATGTTATATTTGGTTTTGTTTCACACAATGATTCATTACCTAGAGATTTATGGCGGTAGGTGCATTTATTCAGCAATCTGTGTATTGAACACCAACCAGCCTTGTGCTAGCCATGGGTGTGATGGAGCCATAGCAGTGGACAACTGTCACTTTTCCCCCTTGTCCTTGGGCATGGTCCCAGCCTTGGTTGTTATTGTACCATTTACATGCTATATATACTATATATACTATATATACTAGGTTTGGGGTGCAAGGAGACCTTCAGTGCTTTCAGAATTTAGTTGGGAAGGAGGCTTTGAGCCGAGCAGAGGTCCTGGTGAATTGAGGTGTGAACCCTTGGGAGATGGGTCCAGAAGGCTATGGCCTGTGGCTAGATGCCTTCCACCACTGGTAGTCCTGAACCTGTGCATACTATGCTATTTCTGTACATATATACTTATGGAAGTAAATTCAGTTTACAAATTGGGCACAGCATAAATTAGTAATAACAAGTAATAATAAAATATAATAGTAGCCTGTACCACCTGGACACATTAGACAAAGGGATGACTCATACCTGGATAGATTGACACATGCTGACATAAGACTTTACTGTGCTACCCAGAATGGCATGTAATTTAAAGCTTATCACTTTTTTTTTTTTTTTGACACAGTGTCTCACTATGTAGCCCTGGCTATCCTGGAACTCACTATGAAGACCAGGCTGGCCTTGAACTCAGAGAGCTTTTCCTGCTCTACTTCCCTGGTACTGAGATTAAAGGCATGTGCCACCACTGCCTGTCCTAGTTTATCAGTTCTTAATTCTGGACATTTTTGTTTAATATTTTTTATTTCATGGAATTATGAATAACTGAAACTTGAAGGTGAAACTTGTAGGTAAAGGGAGACTTGTAACAAGTACTTGCCCATATGGAAGCATCAGGAAGAATACTTAAGTAAGCAGAGAAAATACTTGGAGATGAATTCTTTTTTATATTAATGGTGGCCTGTGAGAAGCAGCTAGGGACTGGGAGGCAGAGCCACAGTCCTAACAGTGGTAGGTGAGAGGAGCTGTTTTCCTTCCTGGTGGGACTAGTTCTGCTGGTAAAGCACAGAACATTCTTTGTCAGCCTTATAAAGGCTCTTTAATTCATTAAAGGGTTTTGTTGTGAAGTGAAAAGGTTGGAGCATATAATTTTCAGAATCCTTTCTAGTCACATCACTTTCCATTTGCTACCCGTGTGAACTAGTCAGTGGCACTTCCTACCCATGTAACTAGTCAGTACTTTCTACCCATGTAACTAACTAGTTAGTGGTACTTCCTACCCATGTAACTAGTCAGTAGTACTTTCTACCCATGTAACTAACTAGTTAGTGGTACTTCCTACCCATGTAACTAGTCAGTACTTTCTACCCATGTAACTAACTAGTTAGTGGCACTTGCTACTCATGTGAACTAGTCAGTCTGGCCATGGGTGATGGTGCTCAGTTGTTGGCATTTCTAATAGTGATAGTAAAACAAGTCTTTCTTTAGGGATTGATAAACAAGACTGAACTGGTTCTAGAATAAATTTCTCTGTCAATGGTCGTTAGATAATCCACCTAAAGTTTCTTTTGGCTCAGTTCTATCCTGATCTATTTGCAGTCAAAAATATAATTGTTACAGTTGGTGAGGAATTTGTAGTTTATATTGTGGTAACTTANACCCAGAACTAACATACAACTCTGCATTGCTCATACCTTTCTAGGCCACTGGAAAAGGAAGTAAGTTGAATCTGACCGTAGTTCTCTCCACTCCGTAGTCTGTGGGCCAGCACACCTTTTTTTTAAGATTGTTCTTCAGATTTCTGAAGTCTGTTGAGCCAAACCTTTGGACATATTTTGCCTAAGGCCAGATTACTGAGGGACAAGCAGCACTGAAAAGGGTGGCTGCTTCTTCCCTGATAGGATGTGTAGTGAAAACCATTGGACCTTTTTAGGTTCCCTAGAAACCAAAGGTACTTGTCTGCTAAGTCAGGTGCAAAAGCTAAATTAAAATAAAACACAGAGGCTAAACTGTGTTTAGAGTTTTAATTATATATTTAATTAATTGCCTTTGCTGATACAAGAGCACTAAAGATGAAAAATTCCACATTTTGTCCAGTTCTTTGGAGTAAAGGATTACAGGGAGGAGGCGGGGGTCGGGGAGCAGTAGTAAAAGACTGCTTTAGTTCCTTAGTTTATTTAGTTGATCCTGTGTCACTCTCTTACTTTTGCTCTTTGAGACAGAATTTCACCACAGAATTGTTTAGCCTGGAAGTCAGAGATCTACCTGCCTCTGCCTCTGCCTCTGCTTCCCGAGTGCTGGCCTCAAAGGAGTGTGCCACCTCAGCTGGCTCCATTTTAGTTCTTAGTTATCTGACACATTCGCATGTTTTAACCTTTATTATGTTTTAGCTTAAAAAACAAAAAAACAAAATGCCCAAAACCATTAACAGTAAAACTTGCTCTGAAATGGTTCCTCACCAAAGTATCAGGTACTGGCTGCGGTGTGTCTTGGAAACTGAAACCCAGCTGTTGTTTAAGGAGTACAAATTAGGAGTAGTTGCATTCTACTGTAAACCAGCTAGAGTGACTGACAGGAAAGAAGAGGCCAGAGAGAGCAGCTGCAGCTATAGAGATAGCTGAGCAGTCTACAGGAAGTGCCTTTCTGAAGAGGAGGGGGAGGGTCACACACCCATTCTTTGAGCCTGAGGAAGGAAGAAGTTAAAGTCAGTTCAGCTTTGGTTTGTAACCCAAGCAAGGAAGCTTAGAAAGGTGGAACCTTGGCTTAACTTTGACAGAATGAGGCCCAAGATCAACCCTGGCTAGAGGTCGGGGAATCAAGGCAAACAACAAGGTCCAAATTCTTAAGCTGTCAGAGGTAAGAAAGGTCTCAACAGCAATAGAAAGGGAGCTTGGAAAGCAGAGAGGGGCAGAGGGTTTAACCAACTCTTCTCTGCTCGGTAGGCTGCTTAGAGACTGGCTTAAAGGCACCTGGTTGATGAAGTAAGGGGAGAGAACAAGAGTGTCCCTTTCTCTCTTCTCTCCAGAGCCTGGCAGGCCCAACAGGGAAGGCCGATTAATATTTTCACCCTATATATTAACGTAGGAGGCAGCTAGGACAGTGGTTCAATCATTCTTAGTATTCTTACACACACACACACACCTGTCTCTTATACACATCTAGATGTGTATAAGAGACAGCACACACACACACAAGTACCCTCAGGGGCCCAGAAGAGGGCATTGGATCCCTTGGAGCTAGAGTTACAGGGGGTTGTGAGCCACTGATGTGGGTGCTGGCAATTGAGCTCAGGTCCTCCGAAAGAGCATTATGCACTCTGTTTAAAACTTTTTATTATTTTTACTAGTGTGTATGTGCATGTACCTGTGTGAGTCTATATGCACTGTGTGCATGTGGATGCCCTTGGGTGTTGTTGCATCCTCTGGAACTAGTGTTACAGGCAGTTAGGAGCCACCTCATGCCGGTGCTGGGAACTGAACCGGGTCCTCTGCGTGAGCAGTAACTGCTCTTAGGCGTGGAGCCATTCCTCCAGACCTGCAATGTATATAGTCTTAATTGCTGAGCCACCTCGCTAGCCACTCTTAGGATTTTTATTGANAATGGGTGGCCATTGGTAGGGATCTGCTCTTTGCTTCTCTCTCAGCTGCAGCCTCCTTATCCTCTGAGCTTTTCATTTCTTCTCTGGAAGTGTGTTCATCCTGTACTAGCTTTCTAGTTAGGAATTTGTGGGCCATGTGTAGAACAAGGTAGGCTTAGGAGATTCACAGCATCTGTCACTCCCTTTGTGATGTTGAAGTAGTAATAGCAAAAAAGGCAAGAGAGAACGAGTTCCAATGGGTATACCAGGGTGTGGTGAAGGAGCCAGAAGGGCAAGGAAACCAGCCAGGTGATGATGAAAACAATGGCAAAGATGAGGAAGATATTATTGTAGGTGGTTTTCCATGCTGTGTAGTTAAAACTTGGATGACTCTAGTGGGTGATCAGAAAACTATGATAAGATTCACTGCTCAGACAAAATGGACAAACCAGGAGAGACTAAGAAGAATGGTGGTGGCCAGTTGATGGATGATCTCTGTTCCTTAAAGTTCAGTTGCTTGACATCAGAGGCGTTGAGGAAAGAGCAGGGACTAGTAGAAAGGAACTTGAGTCATGAAGTATTTCCAGTACTGGATGATGCTCTGGATGGGATGTCCCTCCCAAACTTTGCTCATGTCTTAGAGCCAGGGTTTAGCCACAAGGACTGTCATGCCAGCAACAAAGGGAACCAGGTAAAAATGCTTTTGAGTACTTGAGGAGACTGGGTCAATCCTGGATGGAGCAGTGGTGGAATCATCATTACACCTGGTGACCTGAGAGCTCTCTTTGCCAATGAAAGCCCTATCTCCACCTGCTCGGGCTGCTTCCACTGGTCAGGGAGAAGTGCCCCAAGGTGGTATTGGGTTGCTCACAGCTCAGCTTCTTCACCGTTTAGGAGGGCAACTGATGGTGTAGCCCCATAAAACTCAAAGAGNTATCAAACGATGAGAAAGAGGAAGGTGGGGGAGTGGGATATAGAGGTCCGAGGCTTCGGCACCAACTCGGCCAGCTCAGTCTTCTGGATAGGTACAGGTTAAATTCACGTGCAGTGTAACCACTTTCATCAGATGTAATCATAAGATTGGAGCAGAGTAGACTAGCCCAGATGGGCTCTGTACCTGTCTGAACTATATGGACCAAGTGTTCTCCTTCCTGTTCTGTCTTCTTGCCAGCTCCCGCTTTCCTTCTTCCTCCTGCAGCTAGGGAGCCAACCAGAGCTGAGTCCAAGCATAGCCAGGGAGAGAAAGCAAGAGTGATTACTTTCTTCTTTATTTTTGTTTCTTTGTGGCCCTGGTTGGCCTGGAATTCTCTATGCAGACCAGGCTGNCCTTAAACCAATGGTTCTCAACCTTCCTAATGCTGCGACCCTTGTAATAGTTTTTCATGTTGTGGTGACCCCCAACCATAAAATTATTTTTGTTGCTATTTCATAACTGTAATTTTGCTACTGTTATGAATCAAAATGTAAATATTGGCGCTTTCTGATTGCCTTGGGTCGTGACCCACAGGTTGAGAACCACTGTCTTAAACTCACAGAGGTCTGCCTATCTGCCTCCTGAGTACTGGGATCCAAGGCATGAACCTTCATGCCTATCAAGAGTAACTTTGTTTTTATTATGCTTCAGGTCCTGTGTGTTTAGTCTCTAGCAGTAACCATCTCCTCCCTCAGGATGGAACCTAGGGCCATGCAATGCTATATGAACCCTTTACCACTGAACTACATCTCCTGTTCTCTCTCTCTCTCCCTTTTGTTTTTTTTGACAGGGTCTTGCTGTGTAGTCCAGGCTGCCCTCAAATTCATGATCTTACTGCTATCTCTACTTCTTGAGTGCTAACATTACAGGCATGTGCCATCATGCCTAGTGATGGCTTTCTTTTTTCATTTGATTTCCTACCTGACCTTTCTTTTCTTCCCTCTGAATAAAGAGAGCAAGGAGATTTAAGATGGGGTTTTCCATATTGTAGGGTGTCCCACATATCTGAGGAGCACAGGGGCATTTCATAGCTAAAGGAAAGTGAACATGTGGGCTGGAGAAAGAGGCATGGCAGTCAAAAGCACTTACTATTACAGAAGAACAAGGTTCATTCAGTTCCCAGTATTATTAAAGGGCTCACAGTTTCAGGGGAGATGATGGACTCCACAGGCACATGGATACTTGTGGTGCACATAACTTCACATAGGTGCGTGTACACACACACACACACACACACACACACACACACAAATCTTGAAGGTAAATCTTGCCAAGTAGAGTATTTGGCAGAATAGGTTATTCTCAGCTGAAAGTTGAAGTGCTTAGGAGCTGGAGAGTGATGGCCAGTTGATAAGAGCACCTGTTGCTCTTACAGAGGACCCAGTGTCCATGTGATGGCTCACAACCAACTGTAAACTCCAGTTCCAGGGGCTTTGATTCCTTGTTCTGATCTGAGAGTACCAGGCACCCAGGTGGTACTCAGACATAGTCACAGGCAAAACACTAATACACACAAAATTTAACCCCCACTTTAAAAAAATGTAAGTTCTTAGTTGAAATAGAGACAAAAGAGGAAAAGGAGAAAGGAAGGGAAATTCTTATAATAGGGTTGAGAACTCAAAAATCCCCACTCAGGCTTAAAGAGGGTCTTTTCTACTTTATAGCCAAACGTTACACTGAGGCAAACATTATTTGAGTGTGTTAGAAATAGTTGAATTTTGTACACAATAGAGAAAATGTGGAGATAGGAAGTTTTAGCTTTCAGAAGAGCTGGTTTTTATAGGGAGCACCTCCCTCCTTCCTTCCCTCTCCTTTTTTTCTCCTTCCTCCTCTTTTCNGATTGGCTTTTGGGTAGCTTCCTGAACTNCTGCCTCTGCCTCTAGATTGCTAGGATTATAGGTAACTGTTGGCTTTCTTGAGCTGCTTCTGAGTATAGTGGAGTTGCCTTTGAATTCCCATTACTGAATTTAAAAAATTATTTGTGTGTGTGAGGGAGGAGAGATAGAATGAGAGAGAATATGTATGGGCACACACACCCAGTGTTCACACCATGTAAAGCTAGGTCAACTTTCAGGAATGGGTCTTTCTTTCCATTGTGGATTTTAAACTTTAGCTAGGTCATCAGTCTTGTGCAGCAAGTGCTCCCTCCCCACCCCCCTCTGAGTCATCTCGTTATTCCCCAGCTGTTTTTCTTACTCTTTCCGATGGATGGACAGTTCTGTAGTCTGTGATGGGAAGAGTTACTTTCCAGGGAAACGGTAGTGTGCCTTGGGTTGGTTGAAGTGCAGAGTGTCTGTCTGATTTGTCTTGATGCAATTCCTAAGTGTCCTCTTTTCCAAAGCTTAGAAACTTTGTGTAGCGTAAGTAAAGCAGTCAGGGAAGAGCCGAATTGAAAGTGATACATGCTTGAAGAAAAGGGTGAGGCACTCTGGAAATTGTTTGCTTTTTAATTGTGATAAATACTGTAGGTTTTTGTAAAGGTAACAGCTCACTTGTAGGGTACTGTTTTGAATTTTGTGAAAACAAGTAGGATGCTCTAAGTAGCATCAGGCTGTTGAAAGTGTATCTTCTCATCTCTTGGTGGAAGACAGTATCACAGGGGATAGAAATAGAAATAAATGGGTATTTACAAAACTCTTACTATAGCCAGGCATGCCTGTAGTCCCAGCATCTGTGTGGCTGAAGCAGGAGGACGACCACAAGTTCTAGGACAGTCTGGGCTACATAATGAGACCTGTCTCAGAAACTCAATGACCATGATAGTTNTTTAATGTCATTGATGTGTGTTGCTCTGCCACATGTTTCTTTTCTTTTCCTTTTTAATTAAAACTTTTGAGACCACCATGTAGTCCAGGCTGCCCTTAAACTCTTTTTTGAAAATTATATTTATCTTTTTTGGCAAGAGGATGGAGGATAACATGTACGTGAAGGTCAGAGGAAACCTTAAATGAGTCAATTCTGTTTCCACCAGGTGGGTTCCAGGGATCAGTCTTAGATTGTCAGACTTTGCCTGCAGAGTCACCCTGCTATCTCTTGCCTTAAGCCCTTGATTTGTTTGCATTGGTCTCCTATGACTGCTGGGATTTCAAGTGTGTAATGCCACACCTAGCCTTACCTCATGTTTAATTTTAAACTTTCTTGAAACATGCTAAGGTCAGAAATGTAAGATTTAGAACTATAAAGTTCATTTAACTTGAATTTTGAAAAGATACCACAAGTTGATCTATGCTATCATTATCACTAGTATGAAAATATTTGTATTACTAACATGCATATCATCATGGTGTCCTTGACAGTGAGACCCTATAAAAAGTGCATTGTTGGACGACTGTCATACAGTACACTTGCATTCNCCTACATGGTAGACAGAGCCTGCTTTATACCTAGGCTGTATGGTATAGCCTGTTGTTCCTTGGCTACAGACTTGTACCACATATTACCATACTGAATACTACAGGCAGTTGTGACACTATGTTAAGCTTTTATATGTCTTAACTGTATCTAAATGTGGAGAAACCACAGCAAACCTATCGGATGATAGGAATTTTTCAGGTCTAATGTAATCTTAAAGGACCACCAGGGTAGATGTGGTCTGTCCATGACAGAATTGTCTGTCATTCAGTATGAGTATCTCTGTATCTCTTGGTTATTATGCAAATAACCAAAGCTTGGTTGGGAATTTGGACTTGTGTAAAGATTGACCTGTTGGTATAGGAGAGGATTGCTGCCAGCTGCTTCTTAAGTTCCTGCTGGTAGAATTTGGCCTTAACATGAGAATAAAATTTGAATGGTTAATAAAGCAAAGCTGCATGNATGATCCTCTAAACTATTTTTCAAAAATGTTGCTTGAGGTAGTCTGTCTATATGAGGTTNAGCACCTCACAGTTGAATTTTACTAACCCTCCTTGTAGCTCATTAGTTCTATGTTGCTTAGAATTTGCTTTTTCTTGTCAGTTGATTCAGTCCCCTGTGACAACCCCCCTTGGGCTGATCATGTTGAAGACAACTTCGGAAGAGCTAGCTTGTCCCCGTGAGGACCTCAGTGTGGCTCGCAAGGAGGAGTTGCGGAAGCTGCTGCTGGACCAGGTGCAGACAGTGCTTGGGCTCTTGACAGGTGAGTGATTGCCTTGGTGGTGCATGGAGATGGGTTGGCTGCAGGTGTGCAGAGCCAAGGCCTTCTAGGTATTGCTGACTGAGTGTAAGTGTGAGAAGAACTTAGTGCTGGTTTCTTGGCCTCAGGTCCACAGGCTGGTGCATGGTAAGACCTCACAGGAGATTTGTAACTTAATTTTCTTATAGTCTTTTCTTAATTGGTCCTCACTATGTGACTAATGAGGTATATATAGGCCAGGTCGTAGGAATGTGATTCACATGCTGATAGTGTAATTTAAGTAGGTAGGTAGCAAGCTCTTTATTTCAAGTAATTTGAATTTAAGATTAGGAGAGGTAGGAGTAGCAAGATAAAAAAAAAATTCCTCTGTAGAGAAGTGAGACAAGGTGTGGTGTTGGCCCTTGTGCTCTAGGTTATAGTTTTATGTGGTATTTCATCCCAGCTGTCTGATCAGTCTCACAACAATGTATGAGGGGAAAGAAGAGAGGCAGCCTATCACATAGTGAGGCAGGAAGGTGGCAAGAACATCCCTGGAGACTGGGATGCCTTGCTGGTGGAGCTTACATAACAGGGTTTATAGACTGCTGGCCACTAGGCCCTTGAGGTGCCTCGAAGTCACTGCTGCTTGAGTCNGTAATGGGAAGGTGCTATTTCATCTTGTGCCTTTTCTATTTGGATATCTTCTTTTGTATGTCTGTTTTAGTGGTTGGCTTCTGGTGTGTACTTTAAAATAGACTGAAAGAATGATTAATGATGGTGAACTGGTGTGTACTTGCTTCCCCTGCCCCATCCTTCCCTGGATCCCAGATAGAAACTCAAACCTCAGAATGAATTCATTCAAAGCAAACTGACTGTTATCAACTGGGTATTAAGTTTATAGTCGGGACTGTATCTTTTGCACCTGCCCTGAATTCTCTGCCTACAGACATGAAACAGTCCGAGAACAGGTCTAAGACCCATGCACGTATTCACTTTAAACTGTGCCAGTTCAGGGGCTTAAGGGTTTTTGAAAGCCTTGCAGCCATTGCCTTTATTCCAGAACATTTTTCATTACCTCAGAAAGCAACCCTGAATCCACAAGAGGTCACTATTCTTCTCTTCTCCAGTCCCTGGCAATCACTCATCTGTCTTTTGTCCATAGGGATTTGTCTGTTTGAACCTTTCATAAAGTGTTATTATCACATCATATCATATCATAACATACCATATGACCTTTTATGTGTGGCTTTCTTCACTTACCAGGTTCTCTAGGTTTATCCATGCTATAACAATAAATATTGGGAGGGGACAGTTTTTTTGTTTGTTGGCGTTTAGACAGGATCTCACTATGTAGCTCTGTCTGGCATGGAATTCACTGTATAGACCAGGCTAGCTTCAAACTCAAAGAGATCTACCTACCTTTGTCCCTCAAGTGCTGGGATTAAAAGCATGAGCCACCACACCTGGCCTTCGGGAGTATTTTTATGAGCTTCTGTGGTGATGTTGTGTGCCAGGCTCTGTCAGGATGCACAAAGGATCAAAACAAGTCCTGTCTTCTGGGAAGTTGCACCCTAGTGGAAGAGGCAAGTAAACAGTTAAAAAGTGGTGTTTTAAAAGTTAATTGATGGGGGCTGGAGAAGTGGCTCAGAGGTTAAGAGCACTGACTGTTCTTCCAGAGGTCCTGAGTTCAATTCCCAGCCACCACATGGTGGCTCACAACCATCTATAATGAGATCTGGCGCCCTCTTCTGTATACA
>LZPO01066313.1:0-11836 GCA_001675575.1 Neotoma lepida | reverse complement strand
TAAGTCTTATCTTAGTGGTGAGTATAGCAGCCTAGGAAAGAAAGGTAGCACTGTGAAGTCCTGTTTGCTAAATGAGCAAGGGAAACTGATGCCCTAATCATTGGGTCTGCCTTTTCTCTTTGCCATGCACATTATTAAGACATACTTGGTATTTCTTTCAAGATCAGGGACCTTCTCAGACTTGATGTTGATGACCTAGCTCTTGAAGTTGCAGGTCTTGTAGGACTGATGCCCTTTTAGGACTGTAGTAGTCATGCCCCAGAATCTTTTGCTATGACTTTTAAAGCAATCAAATTGACCTTGATTTCTTTGTTGTTCTGGTACTAATAGGTTTTATCTGTAGGACTTGGGAGGGCACTGAAAGGGAGCTGTGTTTAGCGTCTGTAAAGGGAAGTTTATGATCCTGTCCTTTTCCTCATAGGTACTTAATGCTTTAATGTTAAAAATAGTATCAAAACTTGCATTTATGATTTTTGTTTTAAACTTTGTCTCTTTGTTTTCAGTTCCCAGTTCTTCAGGACAATTTAGACGTTTATTTGGGATTACAGCAATTTGTAGTTACTTCGGGGTCAGGTAAATTGGTCTTTACTTTCAAATTTAGTTTAGCATTAAAAAAATTGGACTAATAGTTAATTATTGTCACCTCTGCTATAATAATGTGATTTGCCTTGTACAGCTTCTCTTCACACCTCTTCAACTTCTAAATTGAAGTTTTTAGAAATTCCCGTCACAAAGAAGCTGTGGGGGAAGCTAATCAGGGCTAAGACTAAAGTCCTGGATGTTTCCTTATATTCCTTAAGACAGCAATTGAGCTGGAAAGAAAATGGCTGTGGGCTTTCACTAGGGTAGTACTCCTCTCTGGCTTGTGGAGTGAGGCAGCCGGGGTAGCAGATCCATTCATTCAGGAGCTCCTGCTGTGAGAGGTCTGCAGAAGACTCTGCCCACAGCTGGATGCAAAGACTTTTGGTGTCCCTGGTTGGAGTGGTGTGATAATTACAGCCTCTTGGTAGAGCACTCAGTACATGCCATGCCAGGCACCATGTTTACTGTGTCGTTCCATTTTCTCCTCCATACTTGGAGATAGAAGTATTGTTACTAGTTACTGTTATTTTACAAAAGAGCATAATGCTCTTCAGAGTTGTTGATTTACCCAGGGCCACATAGTCGGTTTGTGATAACAAGATGGAATAATGGGGAGTGATGGAAAGATGCCATAAACTGGCGTTCAATTTTGCCAGATGAAAGCACCAGTAACCTTAAGTCTCTGCATCACTNAACCCTTCCCTCACCATGCCCTATTTATCCCACTGTGTACTGCTCTTCAGCATTTTCCTACACGCTGACCTGGCCTGCAGCCTCTTGTCTGGTCTGGCACTGAGCTACCCAGAAGGCAGCTTCTTCCTGGGTGAACTGGCCATTCATGATGGGGCCTCTTTGTGAGGCTGCCCTGGCCACCTGGGACAGTTTGTTTCTATGACTATTACTCATTCCTTGGGCCCCAGGAGGGTNATAGGACTTGGTATGCCTCAAGTACAGGCTTTGGCTCTGTAGCCTGGCTAAGACCAGCTTATATAAACTTCGAAAAGGCACTTTGCAAAATGAACATGCGTGTTTGCACTAATGAAGATCATTTGATACGAAATGCTAGATGGTTCCAGAATTGGTGGTCTCTCTTTGAAGGTCATTGCAATTAGAATTGTACTCTAGGCCCTAAGAATGTTATCCTTAATCTATTTTTAAAAAGAGCATATCCTGCCCTCCTCCATTGACCCATAAAGTCGACTCAGTATTATAGTTGACTTGTGGTGGTGGTGTTGGTGGTTTATCACTTTGTAGCTCTGGTAGGCCACAGTCGTGTTATGTAGACCAAGCTGCCCTGGAACTCACTGAGTGCTGGGTTTAAGGCATGACTCCACCATGCCTGGCTGTCATTGATGTTTGTCTCTGGGTAAATGTCTGCATGGGTTTCTAATTCTTTTCTGAGGTTGCTGATACTCAGCTTCCTATCATAGAAGGGCAGTCTTATGGCTCCCTGCCCTCACTGAAGCCCATCTTATGCCAGTTTCACAGAGCGCTTGGCTCTTCTAGGTCATTATCTCATTCTCAGTGCATACTCTAGTGGTGAAATCTTTCAGGCCAAAAAATAATTATTTCTTGCTTTAAAATGAGTTTTCTTGCCCATGGTGAAACATTCCTCCATGCCTTAGTAGCTTGGAAGCCAAGTTTCCAGTGCAAAGGTTATTTTAAAAATTGAAAATGTTGAACAGTTTGTTCTCTGGTTCCCATGGCTGTTTGCTCCCTCAAGTAACCTCCCTGCTATGTTGGTCAGTCTTCTTGGTGGGCTGTGGCTCATTCCTTTCATTGCTGAATTTCCCCTTTGTGGAGCCTTTAATTCTTCAATTTCAGGGGTGGTGAGGAGTCAGGTACAGTTCCCCTTCATTTNNCTATTTCTGACACTTGAGTGTATTGTGATTGGTAGGGGAACCGGTAGAGTTGCTGTGCAGCTCAGGGGCGCTGCCCACCCCCACGCTACCCCCAATNCATACTCACACCAGGCACTGTTTTGTTAGCATATTTGTTACTGCTGAACTTCCTGCTAATGCTTCTTTGGTAAAAAGCAAGACAAAACACATCCGTGTCAGCTGCTGTGTGTCATCCCCTGACAGATCAGCTTTTGCCCTCATGTCAGCCTCTCCTGTGTGTGGATGGAGACCCCTCCTTGGCTGTTCTCCTCATACCTGTTTTGTATTTGGCTTCTGCTGTTCCTCATTGAGATTTTTCCCTTAGCTCTGAGTGACCCATCAACTTTCAGTTAGTCATGCAAGCTTTCTTGCTGAAGAGATTGTTGCATTTACAGGATAGAAAAGTTTAAATTTGTTATTTGTTATGTGAAGGTTGGTTTCTGATTTGTGTATTCTCAGAGTGGAATACCTTAAATGCTCNTATTTATACCTCCACCCTTTCACCTCTCGGACAAGGAAGCTGCTTTTTTGACTGCTTCATGGTAGCTTGGTTTAGTGGGGAGAGTTTAAAAGCTTGTCTAATCCTGTGTGTAGTAGCATTTCTGTTGAAAGGTTCTACCGCACAGACATTCTATGTTCTGTGCTACTAGGTGTGGCTCCAATGGGAGATCTGGAGTCAGTAATGGGATGGGCTTTCAGGTGGTTGTGAAGTGACAGGGAGGAAGATTGCTGATGACCAAGCCTTGGCCAAATAAGGGAAAACATGGGTCACTGCACAGTAGTCCCTTCTCCTGCGTGCTGTGTTTGCTTCTGTGGTGGGGAGGCAGAGTTCCTAGAGGAGTGGGANAATGCTGGAGAATTTAATTTGGGATGCTTCCTGCTTCTTTATTTGCCTTGCAGATGGCTCAGGAAAGGATCATCTGCAGCTTGGACTGCCATGAACCTTTGATGGGACATGGATTAAATTGAATTAGACAGAATTAGTTTATTCAGTCCAAAATGGTCAAATGTCAGCAATTTCATTTTATTCAAACCCACAGTGTAAAATATATACACAGCCTGTCTGGGCTGTTTTCCATTCAAAGTGTCATGCGTATGGCTACACAGATGCAGGCATGCTTCATGAGGTTGGCACTGTATCATGTGATACATGATGGTGTTGACGAGAATCCCCAGGGAACAGGGAATGAAGGTATTCTTATGTGACCCGAGTTTAGGAAAAAGGTGCAAACACACAGCAGANGACTACTTATTCTGACTAGTGGCCATTGTAGCTGTTGGGCATAGCCCCACCAAAGGGTTTCATAGTCAGTAAAGAGACAGCAGATGGTAGGAGAGCCAGTACCAGGGGAGGAGGTTTGGTGATAGATGGTGAAGNCCTGGAGTGGCTCTGGGAGGACACAGATTTGAAAAGTGCTGAGAGAGTGTGGGTTTGCAGGTGCCCTAGCCTGGGCCTTAACTATGGCTTCCCTACTTGATAACGTCCATGTGTGATAAGTACATTGTCACACTCTGGTCTTTCTTCAGACCAAGAGTCCTGACTGCCTTCTGGTTCTGTGGGTGTCTGAAGAGACTGGTCCACAAGACAAGGCCTGACCAACTGAAGACATTTTGTCATTCATCTTAGTATCATACTTATTAGGTTTGGATATATGTTGAAAAGTAAGAAAGTTTCAGGCTCATTGTGATACATAATAATTATAGAATTTAACCGTGCCCTGTAGCTTGTAGGGTTTTAATGTACTCTATNCTAAAGTGAATTAGGTGGTAGTAGCTTTTGCATTTTTAAGGTTGAAGAGACAAGCTTGAAAGGATTGATGGTATAGTGAGAACGTAGCAGGGATTGTCTANTGTACCTGAGTCTTGTGCTCTTTTTTCCCTGTTGTGTTGGCCTAAAACCTGGGATGGAATGCAGAGCTCACAGAGAGCACTAGTTCTGCCCTGGAAATAGGACCATGGTGGGCATGTTATTTATGGACTCATCCATTTGCATGTCCTTGTATGTAGATTGGTAATGTCATAACTGTACCAATATCAGAAGGAATCAGATCGGGGATATGCCAGGCTGTCTGTCATTGCCCTGGGTCCCTGGAGCAACATAGGTAAAGTAGTAGATGGAGGCTGTCCCCAGATGTGCTGTTCTGTACTGGGAAGCAACTAAAGATTTTTATTGTTGGAGCATTAGTTTACCCTGTTTGGCTTGTTTGGAATGGTTGTTTATTACAACTAAAGCTTATTCTTCTCTGGAAAACTAAGAGATGTTGTGTTCCAGGACACAGGCTGAACATCACAGCGGAGAATGACTGCCGGCGCTTGCACTGCTCACTGCGAGACTTGAGCTCCCTGCTGCAGGCTGTGGGCCGTTTAGCTGAGTACTTCACTGGGGATGTGTTTGCTGCAAGGTTCAACGATGCTCTCACAGTCGTGGAGAGGTAGGCTGGCTGTGCCATGCGGCCCTTCCTTCAGAGTTCAGCTCTTCTTTTTATGGGAGGGTGGCATGAACCNTTGTGTGTCCTCTCTTTTCTGCCACGCATAGGTTAAAATGGAGCAGATTGCCGTTTGATGTACTGAGCTTTAAGGCCCTCATCTGTAAGACAGTGGGAAAGGTTTCTTGTAGTTTTACTATGAAAATTGAATAAAGTACTTAACGTGGTGAATAAAACAGAACAAACAGTAAACACAAGCCAAGCTGTTAGTCATTGGCAGCCTTCTATGTAGCCATAAAAATAGCACTGGACTCAGAAAAATCCAGGCATAATCAAGCTCCATGTCTTTTCTGATGGGATAAAGGAACATCAAGAAAGCCCTACTGGGGCCAGGAAGATACCCTGCAAGAGGGACCTGAGTTTGATCCTCAGAACCAACATTTAAAAATAAAAACAAATAAAACAGAAAAAACCCAGGCACAGTGACACACACTTCTAATCCCAGCTCTGGGAAGACAGAGACAGGCAGACTCCTGGGGCCTGCTGGCCAGCCAGCCTCTCCTATGCAGGCTTGCTCCCCACCAAAACAATAGACGAAGAAGACAGGAAGGAAGAAAGAAAAAAAAAAGTGGAAGATACCTGAGGAATAACACCCAAGCAAGGTTGTTCTTTTGTCCTCCACACTGATATATAATATACATACATGAACTTATACATGTGCACATACATATTCATGCACGAAAAAGAGAGGGGGAAGGGGGCAGATTCCACTAGACAGCAGCATCCCTTTTCGTGTAGGCCACAGGTGTTAGAGGTATAGGCTGTTGTTGGTTTGGATCCCTGGAGAGAAATGCAGCTGTTTGCTGGGAAACATCTCATTCAGCTGCCCAATCCTCCCCCTAAACATTTTGGACGCTGAAGGTCAGGTGAAAGTGTTCACAGCTGAGTAGGTGTATGTAAAGCCTGATGCTTTAATTCGTGTGTGGTCTCATCACTGGTAACACACAAGGAAGCAACCCCAAAACTGAGTTACTTGCATACCAAATTTCTTATTTATTTTGTTTGAGAGAGTGTCCCACTGTGTAGACTGGATGACCTAGAATTCGATATGTAGACCAGGCTGGCCCCTAATTCATAGAGATCCACTTGCCTCTGCCTCCTGAGTGCTGGGAATTAAAGGCGTGCGCCACCACACCTAGCTGATACCAAATTTTAAAAAAATTTACATCTTGGCTTAAAATGAAAGATAACTAAGAATTTTAAATCCTTTAACAACAAAGTTAAAATTAATAATAGTAGTATGTAGTANTAAAATTTTACAAGTAGTTTTTTATTCTTTGTCTCAATTCATTTTATACTTTGAGAGGTGAGTTTTGTCATTTTGCTCCTGAGTAGACNTGGCTCAGGCAGTGGATGCTTTGTTTGATTTATGTGATCATGAGAGGGAACCTCCTTAGGATTTTAAGAGTCCAAATTCAAGGCTTTTTCCAAACTATGGAGTTTTCTTCACTGTTCTGTGCAAGGCCCATTCCTACTATGGTTCAGTAGGGATAGAATGCATTTTCCTTCTCAAATTAGATAACCAATATTTGAATTTGGTTCAGTAATCATTTTAGATATGTATGTCAGTCTGCTTTTTCTCTGCAGTGAGATCAGAGAGTCTGAGTTGTCATAAGGCCTTATGTTTACATATCTGTCTGCACAGCTTAGGTTTGCAAGCTCAGCACTTAGCAGCACCTGCTATTTTGTCTGCTTTAAGACTAGTGTGTGGGGGCTGGCCAGATGGCTCAGAGGTTAAGAGCACTGGCTGATGGCTGCTTTTCCAGAGGTCCTGAGTTCAATTCCTAGCAACCACAGGGTGGCTCACAACCATCTATAATGGGATCTGGTGCCCTCTTCTAGCGTCCAAGCATACACGTAGGCAGAACACTGTATATGTAAAATAAATAAATCTTTTTTTAAAAAAAAAGAAAGACCAGTGTGTGAAGCTGGGCGGTGGTGACACATACCTATAATCCCAGCACTTGGAAGGCAGAGGGATCTCTGTGAGTTCCAGGACAGCCAGAGCTACACAGAGGAACTCTGTCTCTGAAAAACAAACCAAGACTAGTGTATGAGAGAAGGCTTTTCCTATAGTTTCATGATTTGACTAGCCAGTGTAATTAGCAGTGTTGTCTTATAGGTCATATGAAACCAGATGTTACAGTTGCTGAACACAGATACACTGAGTTACAGGTTTAGTGTAGAACATGATTTAAGGAGCTCAACACCTGAAGGCAGGGATGTGGTTCAGAGGGTAGTACTAAGTGCTTACTATACTGTGGGGACAAAGACAGGAGGATGGCTGAGACTTGGTAGCCACCAGCCTAGACAGGTACATCAAGAGATCTTATTTCCAGGGAATAAGGTGAAGAAAGGTAGACTGGGACACCCAGAATCCATCTATGACCTCTGTGCTTGTATGGGACATGCACACCCACACAGCTGTGATTTTTTTTTAACAAATTGTTAACACATGTAACACATGAGCACACATTGTTCTGCCTACTGATAGTTGCTGTTTTCATTCCTGTTTTACATACAGAACTTCTGAGGACTTGGGGTTAAGGACTTGGCTCTTTACTCTTGCTTTCTTGACTCTGTGGAGGTGCCCTTCATGCTGTTCATTTATGGTTTCCTTTTGGAATAAAGTTCTNCATTCTGTACATCTCAGAGGAACATTTCCCAGAGCACAGGCTTCCTTTCTTCAGTGCTAAAGTCTTTTTGGAGATGGTGATTTACACACACACACACACACAGTGGCACACTCACATTGTGTGTGTGTGTGGGGGGGGAGTTAAAGGACAACTTGTAGGAGTCATCGCTTTCCTACTGTGTTCCCCTAGATCAAACTCTGGTGATCAGGCCTGGTGGCTAGTGCCTTTACCCACTGAGCCTTCTCACCAGCCACTGTTTTTAGATTTTTTGACATGGAAGTGATGTGATGCTTTAGTAAGTGTTCTTGCACAGCTCTGGCTATTTTCTTGGAAAGAATTGGAGATAAGATTTTGGTTTTTTTTTTGTCTTAATAGTCTGCCCGTAGGGTTTTCTTCTGCAACCTGTCCATTTTGTTTGTTTTGAGCTCTCAGGCTTTATGTCCTTTCTCACCTACTCCTTTGTCAACAGGTTGGTCAAAGTTACTCTGTACGGATCTCAGATAAAACTGTACAACATTGAAACAGCCGTGCCATCAGTGTTGAAACCCGACCTCATTGATGTGTAAGTACAGTGTGGTGACTGCCTTCTCAAGAGACATTGACTGCAGATGAACTGAATGTAATGAACAGTGGTGGCTGCCATAAATAGAGGGAAAACTCTTGAACTCTGACCCTAGAAAGACAGATCATTGGATGTATGTCTGGGATGAATGTAATTGGTTGAACTAAAGAGACCAGGGATGAAGCTCTAAGGGGCAGGCATTGCAGGAGGCAACAGTGTGGGCCATGAAGTTAGGAACTGGTGAACACCATGGTGGAAGAGGAGGCTGGAAGGTACATAGGGACAGCCTAGAAGCACCTGAAACATGTATCTCTGGCCCTGTAGGTAGAGTGTTCACTGACAGAGTTGGTGGATAAGATAAAAACCAACCATCTCGTCCAAGATGCTTCCATCATGGGGGCAGGGTGCTCTTCTCCAGAAACTGAATATCCTCTGATTAACCTCAGTTCTGACATTAGTTGTAGCATCATGTTGAAGGTTCAGTCCCCAAGAGTTTCCCTTCTGCATCTCCTTTCCAGTGCCAACTGTTGCCCCCAGCTGTGCTTCTCATGCTTTTGACTGATATCTGGATGTTGGGATGCCCACATCTTCCTTCAAAAGTTTGATTAGTTTGCTATAGTGGGTCTCAGAACTTGGCAAGACACATCTAGGTTTATTATAAGAGATGAGTACCAGAGGAGATGAGTAGAGCAAGATATACGAGGGGTTCAGAGCCTCCCTGTCTTTTCTGGGCAGGCCCCTCCAGGAACCTGCATGTGTTCTGTGATTCAGAGGTTCCCCAGCTCACCTAGTCCCCTCAGAGTTAGTATGGAGGCATGANTGATTGGTTAAATCATCAAGGAAACCTGTAGTCCCTTTACCCTCCCTAGATCTCTGAGGGGATGGCAAAGGTCCCAATCTACCCAGCACATGGCTGGGTCCCCTGGCAGTTTGACCCTACCCCCTGGCAATCTAGGGACTTGCTTAACATATGCTTAGATGTGTTGGAAAGGGTTGTTAAAAGCAACCAAAGACTTTGACTGTTCTGAAGATACTGGAAGAACTGAGGGCAAAAGACCAAATGTTTTCAAGCAAAAGATGTCCTTATTGGGGAGACATTGTAAGGACTGTGGGAGCTCTGTGGTCCAAACCAAAATAGATGTCCTAAAGCAGCTGGAGCACAGAAGGGCTTTCGGACATCTTCCTCCAGATTTTAAGTTTGGTAGGATGGCACAGGGCCCAAATGTCTGTGTATTAAATAAGAATCTCAGGTTACTTTGACACTTGACTCAAGACACTCAGATAAAATATGTACATGGGGGAAGTGCATGAGAGAATGACCTGGAAGGGATGGAATTTGGGGACTGTACATAAGACCTTATCCCTGTTGCACTGCCCAAAAGGCTTGCTGTGGACTAGAGCGGAGGCTGGTAAATCATGACCCAAGGCACACACATACACACATCTCCCCCACCTTAAAAGTAGTGATAAGAAGACCAAGCTGCAACAGTTGAGAGACCTTTTTCCCTACCCTGGATCAGGCAACAGTTAATGCAATANAACAAGTGTCCCAGCATAAGCAGAAGAGCCTGACTTACAGATAGAAACTTAAAAGAAGANGTAGAGTGGGCCAGGGCAAAGCCATAGAAACGTGATGCTTAGCACCCAGTTACTTGAGAGTACCTTTTGTGTAAAGAATAAGGCAGAGGAAACTCATGCCTTTTCAAACTTCCCTCTGGGAAACTTGACTGTCAACTCTGGTTTTGCATTTTACAGAGAGATAAACTGCTTTGTTTCAGCTTGGAGATAGGGAGCCCTTTAACTGAATCTGTTGGGGCTTAGGGCAGGAGTTGAGTACAGACCGGTGGCCACCCACAGTTTCAGTATATTTCATTGGAATACAANAGCCATGCNCATTCATTTACATAGTATTTGTGGCTGCTCTCTATACCACAGCCACAGCTAACTAGGAGTGTGTGGGTACAAGGCCTAAAATACACTTTGTTTTTTATAGAAAAGGGGCAGCCGGGTGGCAGTGGTGCCCGCATTTAATCCCAGCATTCGGGAGGCAGAGGCAGATGGATCTCTGAGTTTGAAGCCAGCTTGATCTACAGAGCTGAGTTTCAGGATAGCCAGGACTACAGAGAAACCCTGTCTCAAGAAAAACAAAATGAAAAGCNCTATTCTCTTCAGCTGCAAATTAAATAAATGAGGGGAAGAGACTTATTTACTATGTTTTTCTATTTAAAACATGTTACTTTTCTCTTTGAGAACTAGAGAAAGCTGTGCGGCAGCTCCCAAGCAAGATGCCAGTTGGCCCACTATCAGGACACTTTGCACAGGGTTTTTGGAGGCTTGAGAGCCCTCCTTCCGCCTTGGAGAGCTCTGAGGTGTGTGTGTGTGTGTGTGTGTGTACATGCTACGTTGATTGACATGCTCAGACTCCAGTTGCTGACCTCGCTCACTCTCTGTCCTTAGTTTTGATACCTAGACCTTCAGTAAAAGGTGGAATGCTCAGTATACTCTGAGTATGAAAAATAAACTAGCTGCTATTAAGAATTTCTGGTTTTTCCTACTTTGTGTTACCTAGTTCCTTTCTTTCTTAACAACTATTTGAAAAAGTTACAGATTTTGAAAATCTGTAGATATGGTTTAAAGGGGGAAAGGAAAAAACCCCCACAGAATAAAATACTCTCATTAGCCTGGAGTCATGAATTGGTTTGGCCATCTTTGCCTTTGTTTTTTAGGATTTCATTCTGTGTGTTTGCACACTTTGGACTTTTTGTTTGTTTTTGTTGAGTGAATTGAAAATAAACTTTAGATAGCATGTTACTTCACCTGTAAACCCCTTAGGTGTCTATCTCCTAAGGAAAAAGACCATTCTCTAGAACTGTATTATGTTTGTCAGCACTTAAAAAGTTATAAGCTAATATTTAGTGTATACACACATACACACACACACACACACACACACACACACACACACGCACGCACGCACGCGCGCGCGCACGCGCACACGCACGCGCACACGCACGCGCACACGCTAAAGATTTATGATTCAACTTTAAATGTCTCCTATAATCTAGAATAGCCCCTACTTACATAAAAAAGGAAGAGGCAGACAGACACTTTGGAGCCCCAGACCTTAAGTTTACTGTTTAAAGATTATCCTACAGTCCAGAGTTGGCAAGTTTTTCTTCACTCTTTGAGACTTATGTGTTTGCAGCAAGGTGGCTACATCCTATAATGTCTTTCCCCTTGTATCATGTCAGTAGGCACTTGGGGCATTGTTGATGCTCTTTGATTGTGAAGTGATGTCTGTCTATACCCTAGGTCTGTCCACAGGCAGGTTCTAGAAGCTGTGGCACTTATGCTGCCCCTCACACTTATGCCTTGCTGTCTAACAACATAATTTCTCCACTAAAAGGAACCAGAACTCCTTTGGGAAAATGTACTGTTTGGGGACAGGATGATGCTGGGGAGTGTTGTAGAATCAGTAAATAAGGAAATGGTTCCTGAGTGTGTCTGGAATATGCAAGAACACACAGGAGCTGGCTTGAAGGGGGTGTTCCTGGTTAGACTTGATCAGCAATTNAAAATGACAGTGATTATACTATTTTGAGTAAAAATAATCCATTTGGGTTTTTTGTTTTAGTTTTTTTAAAGAATCATCAGTTTAACAGTGATCAAGAAGGGGTCTTCATGGGGAAC
>LZPO01066312.1:447571-458800 GCA_001675575.1 Neotoma lepida | reverse complement strand
GAGAGAGGAGAGATTCTATGAACAAGGGACATTGAGCTCATGAAGCCAGCCAGGCTGGTGGAAATGCATGAACTGTGGATCAATAACTGTGGAGCCCCCATGGTGCTGGACTGGGCCCTCTGGAAGCTTGAGACAGTTGTTTGGCTTTAACTGTTTGAGGGCCCAAGTTTTCTTTTAATAAGAATTCTGATCATTGCATCTGCTTGGATTTCTATTGAGAGGAAATTGGCTAATTCTTCCAAACTTAGTTAGCAAGGTCCCGAAGTTTTGTTTTCTGTTGTTTTCTTTTGGGAGAACAGGTCTGTTTACAGGTCAGGTGTAGTTCAGGTTGGCCTAAAATCACAGTTCTACTTTAGGCGCCTCTCCTGGGTCCTAGGAATTAAGGTGTGTACCACTATGTTCAGCTTTAAGATTTTGGAGTCTTAAGATTTTTTTGTGGGTATTAGTGAGCACTTTTGATAGCCAAATTTAGTTGGGAGGGCTAATTTAAACTACACCAGTCTAAAGGCTTACAGTATGGAAAAATGGAAGGTACATTTGAAGGTAAGGCAGACAACTGAAATCCCACCCATTATTTGCCATTTTAGTATGGAAGCTGTATCATTTGCTACATTATTATACACATATCACGTTGTGTTGTGACATCATTTCTTAGAGAGATTAATGGACTGTAATAACCAGAACAACAGAGCTCTGTTCTTGAGGTCATCAGACATGGAACTCTGGCCGTTATTTCCTGGTGTTTACTACTTCCTTATGATAGGAACCCGGTGCCTTGGATAATAAAGTTATGGTCTTTGTATAACATGGTTTTAGACTGGATAGCCTATTGAAATGTCTTTCAATTCAGCAAGTAACTTGCAGATAGAGCTTTTGTATTTAATTTGGTAATGGAGATCTGTGGTGTAGATTGTGAGCTTCCCCGTATGAACTGCTTAACCTCCTGAGCCTCATTCCTCATAGACCAACTGATTTCTATCAGCCAATCTAGTTTTAAGTTTTGTAAGTCAATAGATTTAAAGAGATAGATATTTCTACTTTAAATGATAGTGGTAGTCTATTTAGGTCTGTCATAGTATGAAAACCTGAATGTAAACAGGTTTTCATACTATTACAACTAAAGGCTGTCTTCATCAGAACCTTGTTTATGTGTGTATGGGCTATGTACATCTCTTTTTAATTATATGTAAAGTGGATGTTGATTCTTTCCTGTCATGAATGAATTTGATAGGCATTTTTTCTGGAAAACTGGGGAAGATTGTAATTGAAATAATAGTTCATTATAGGCATTAAAAGACCTCAGCTAGAGCTGGAGAGACAGAGGAGTGAGTAAGAGCACTTGTTTTGCAAGCATGAGGATCTGAATTTGAATCTCTAGCTCCCATGAAAAAAACCAGACATGGCTTCTTGTGCCTGTAACTCCAGTGCTGGGGAGATGGGGGCATGTGTGCAGAGACAAGATCACTGGGGCTTGCTGGCTACCAGCCTGGCTCCAGGTTCAGGGAGAGAATAAAGCTAAGAGGGATGGAGCAGGACACCTGGTTCCTCCTCCAGCTGTCATGCATGCATGTTTGCAAATTGACCATGTTGACACTCAGAGATACACATATACAGATTAGTAGAGAAAATCCAATATTATCAGCTAAATATTGAAAGAATTTCTCATGTTTTTAGTGATTATTCTTTTTACCTGATATAACAGTTGCCTTAGGAACAAGGATAGACAGCATTCCTTTTTAAAAATTGCATTTATTGGTTTTGTGTGTCTGTGTGTGGGGGTGCGCATGCTGCAGTAGCTGCATGTGGAAGTCAAAGGACAGTTTGTAAGAACCAGCTTTCTATTCCTCCATGGATTTCAGGGACCAAACTCAGGCCATCAGGTTTAGGAGCAAGTGCCCCTACCTGCTGAGCCATCTCATCAGCCTGATAGAGAATATTTTTTACTTTTTAGAAGACTACAGAGGCTCAGAGATAGAAGTAAATTGTCAAAGTGTTCCTGTCTCTATGTGATAGACAGAACCAGAATTTCATACCCANAATTAGAATTTAAAGCTTGTTGTGTTTTACTTAAAAATTGCTTTCTTTCCTCTTGTTCTCAAACTCGACTGTTTGAAAATCTTACAAGTAGCCTTCAAAACAGCAGGTACATTCGCACTGATAAGCAGTGGGTCTTGAGAGAGTCTCGGATATGTTCTTAAAGTTCCAGGAATGATTCTCATGATCACTTGGGAAACATGACAGCACCAGTTCTGGAACTTCCCAGTACCTAGAGTTCACCATGGATCTTGTGGTACTGCAGCTCCTGGTTCAGTGGGCCTGAGCCTCTACATTTCAACAGGCCTCAGGGTGACTGAGTTGCTGTGGGCGCCCTACATTCCCAGCACAAAGAGCAGTAGTCTGCACTGTATCATACTTGGTTTATGTTTGGAAAACTTTGGTGACAGTTCTATGAAGACTGGAATTATAATGAAGGACATACTTCATTCACATTTTTGTAAAAAGTATTAAAATATGCTTCTATATTCTTTTCTGTATCTAAGCCTTTCTTTCATAGTAAAGACTGAGAAGTTATGAGATATATACTTAAACTATAAATCATTCAACTCCAGGACTTGCATATGATTTGGTTTTGAAAATACCAGACTCCAGGGAAACTTGTCTAGTTATAATCTTGCCAGTTCTTTTTACATAGTGAAGTGTTTGTTGGTTTTGATAGGCTAATAACAAGTTTCCATAGACCTCAGCCCCTAGCATCGTCTATTATTGGTCCTTTCCTGCAGGAGAGCAAGCATGTTAACCGTAGTCTTTATTGTAGTGTTTGACCATGTTAAAGGAATTGTCAATAGATCTCTGTTCAAAGTGTCTAACATGGAAGAGGAAGTGGATTTTCACAGTTTAATGTCTGCCCTTTCCAGGTCCCTCAGCGCCACCTTTGCCATCTGTTCTGTCTCCCAGCAGGGTTGCAGCTAGTCAACTGGCTCAACAAGGAGGTGACCTAACTGTTCCTGCAGGTATTCACTGCACTGACTGAATGGGCCTCTCCTCCTGCTGCAGCCAACCTAACCCCGTTTCGTGATTGCTCACTCTGTGCTTGTAGGCGTGTGCTCTTCTGGTTGTTAGGGCTGCTGCTGCTTTCTCTAACAATAAATCATTTTTCTAGAAATCAAAATCATTTGTCGTTTCAAAGCAATTAGGTTGCATCTCAGACCTGAAATTTAATTGTTTTTAAAGGTCGAGGCATAGTAAAATGTAATTTGTTTGAACTCACTCTCTCTTTTCTCTGGTTGGTATAGGTCCACTTATTTGATTCTAACCTCTCAGCTTTACAGCTCTTCCCTCTTTGCAAACATCAAGGGAGCTCTGACAGTCATGTTATTATTGAGAATGGGTCAAGTGAAAAGGTTGTGTATTCTTGTCAGCCTCAGAATACAGATAGTTTGTAGACTGCAACAAAATACTGAAAAATAAACTGGATTTAGTAGTACTTGCCTGTAATCTCAGCATTAGGAAGGTTGAGGCTAAAGAGTTCAAGGCTAACCTGGGCCACATAAGGAGACACTCTCCAAATCAAAGTATGAAACAAAAAGAAACGGAAAAACAAACTACACGTTTTTTTTGTATGGCATTAACATTTTATTTTATTTATTTTTGCATTGCTCTGATTCTTACGTCTGTAAAGCTATACCAAAAGCTAATCTGGCTGTTGGAATAAGTGGGAGAAGAAAATTTATACTCACCCTGATTTTTGGGGTGTGTGTGTGTGTGTGTGTGTGTGTGTACGTGCATGCGTGCATGTGTGGTCCAAAGGTCAGCCTTGGTGTCTTTCACCATCACTCTCTGCCTTTACTTTTTGAGACCAGTGTCTTTTGCTCTGCCTATACCTGATCAAATCAGCTAGGCTAGCTGACCAATGAGCTCTAGGGAGCCCCTCGCCACCATCTGTCGTGGGGTTACTGACCTGTACCACCACACCCAGCTTTTTACATGGGTGCTAGGGATCTGAACATGAGTCCCGGGTCTTGTGTAGCAGGCACTCTACAGAGTAAGCCGTCTCCCCAGACCAGCCAGGCATTTGTTGCCTTTGGTTTTTGTTTTTTCAGGTAAGTTTGCAGCAGAATTTGTTCCTTAAAGTGAGACAAACCGCATGTTTGTTAATGGACAGACGTATCTGTAAGTGATNAGGCAATTATCCTGCATGGTTCTAGAGGCTCTAGTCCTTCGCGCAGTAGGAACCTTTGTGATTCCTTATGTTTAAGAATCACTNTCAGGTTTCACTTTTTTCTCTCATGCCCTGGATTTATCTTGGTTGTGCTTTTGTCTTTTGTTCTGATCATGCAGGTGGCCAGAGAACACATACAAAAGGTGGACCAGTTATTCTAGCAGATGAAATAAAAAATCCTGCAATGGAAAAGTTGGAACTTGTTAGAAAATGGAGTCTCAACACATACAAGGTTTGTGAGTTTTAAATATTCCACCCTGTCTGTCTCTAAGACTTTTCATTTATATGTTATTCCCATTATCATATTTATCATGCTTATACAAACATGAAAAATAATACCATCTAAAGATGGATATGCAATTTGGAAATGAAATATTTGTTCCATTATTTATCTTTACATATAATTTAAAATTTAGTACAAAAGAATTTAAAAAAAGACTTACTAAAACACTTAACTCTGACAAATAATATACATGTTTAAAAGAGAGCAAAAAAACAAAAAAACCAACCTGCATGCATGCCTGTAATTCCAATACTTAGGAGGCCATAGATGTGTATAAGAGACAGCACATACACACACACATACACACACACACACACACATACACAGACACACACACACACACACACACACTTTTCTAAGCTTGTCAGGGCTACATATGGAGATTGTCTCACACACACACAAACGAGAGTTCATAGAATACCTTTAACCATAGAGCTACAGTAGATATACTCACGTCCTCCCCCTTTTTTTGATAATTCATTTACTTCTTAACAGACACAGTCTCACTTTATTGGCCAGTCTGGTCTCCCATTTCTGGGATCAAGGGATCCTTTGACCTCAGCCTCCTGAGTTACCTGGACTACAGGCTCGTGCCCCTGAACGTGACTTTTTCTTGATATTTTATTGCACACTAGTTCTCCAAAGTCTGAAACTCTGTGGTCTTATAATAATTCTTAACTGTGCAGGCAGCACCAGATTATAAATTCAACATGGTTGTTTGTATTGCTTTGGAGTAATTGGTGGTTATTTCCCTAATGATCTCAGTAAAGCAAAAAAGCCGATTTTTAAATCTACAGCGCATTTGACTGTCCAAGCCACAAATCCACTTAGTGCTTTTGAATCTTACTAGGGATCAGATGCTACAAGTCATGGACTACTTAAGATGAAAAGTCCCGGTAGCTCAGGCCACAGCATGAGCCACAACGCTTTGTGTTTTGAATTGGCTATGGGTCTAGAGGTTGGCAAGTCAAGGTTGTCTACACTTTTACACACAGCAGTCTTCTCTAACATGTCTTCTCCAGACTAAAGCAGGGTGAGATTATTCTTCCAATTAATACTTTTAAAATATAACCTGAAACCCTCTATAAAAATACAAGCTTTCTGCAATGTGGGGAGTTGAACTTGTGTATGCTAGGCCAGCACATTGTAACAAGTTTTTTCAATTTTTTTAGATTTATTTATTCTAATTTATGTGTATGAGTGTTTTGCCTATATATAAATATGTGCACCATGTGTATGACATGTGCCTNTCAGGAGAGGACATCAGATAATTGGAGTTATAGGTGGATATGAGCCACCATGTGGATGTCCTCTGCAAGAGCAACAGGTGTTCTTAGCTACTGAACCATCTTTCCAGCCCTTCAAGTTTTCTTAATAAGATAAAAGTGCTTTGAAATCTGCTGCATGAATCTTTCCAGAAGTTATTTAGTTCATTCATCACATGACCTAAGAAATGCTGGTGGTAGTCTGCAAATAGTGATGCCTACATTCGCTGTTCTTCTCATGCAGGGCATTCCTTGAAAGTCTTTGCCTCACTGTTCTCAAGGGTAGGGATGTATGATTCTTGCCNTATGTTCTCTCATAATACAACTAGTGATTAATTGCAAATACTCATTCCTTCCTCTTGTTGATCTTACATATCTAATCAGTCATTTAATCCTATGGATTCTCCCTTTGTTTTCTTTTACTTTTTCTGCTCCAGCTTTCACAGTCCTAGTCCTTATCTTTATTACTATGTGACTATTGTTACAAGTTACCAGCCAATTCTCTTGGACTGGTGTGGTCATTGGTACTTTAAACTTCCTCAGCAGATCCCCATTATCTTTAGAATGGGATGGCCCTTACCTGCCTTACCGACTTTATTACCTTACTGCTTTTGTTTGCAGATCCCATCCATACCAAATTACCCAGGAATCTCCTTAAGTAATCTGTCTTCTCATGCCTCTCTAACTGCATGAGGGTGTTTGCCAGCTGTTTGGAATTCCCCTTCCTTTCACTTGTGTAATTTTCATACCACACTGAGTTTCATTCTTTTAAAAAAAAACAGACAAAAATATTTTCACAAAAAATTCTATTANAGACTAGGAAAAGAACCAAAAAAGAAAAAGCCAAAAAAATAATTAATTAAAACAGGGTATTAACTGGCTTTTAAAAGAATTAACCTTTATTTATTCACCTAATATTCAACTATTTCTTCAGATGAAAGTAACTAACTGGAAATTAATTCGAGAAGATGGGTTCAAGACCTAAACTGGAAGTTCCTTCTGGTGTGTGTTCGTTTTGGTCCATCTGTCCATCCTGCCTTCCTCTTTGAAGCAGGGTCTTGCTATATTGCCCTGTTTGAAATATTTTTCTGTTTTTTGTTTGCCCCCCCATCCCCCATAAACAGTTTCAGTTTCAAGCTTTCAGAGTTGACATCTTTCCTGACTATGAGATACTATTTTAAAGTCATTCTTTAAACTCTGAAGCAGTTCCATTAGCNTTCTCCCCATCAAATCCATCACTTCTGTCTTTAAGCCAGAGTCTTTCAACTTTCTGGCCTGTTTTTCTTGTTGGTATTGCCCCATTCGTTCCTCGGCTGACCGGTTTCCCCTGTTGATTTCCTTTCAGGCTTCCTTCTGTATTTTGTCTTAATAACCTTCTTTAATCTGTGACTTGCTGGTGGGAGTTTGCTCCTTTCCCTGTTTGTTTTGTCACCAGAGCACAGCTCTNTGTGATAATTAAATAATCAGAGTGCACGGCTGTCTTGTCAGTTCATGAGCCAGTGGAGAGCCTCCTGGTATGCTGTGGACTGCATATCATTTCATTTCATCCACCCTCCTCAGTTAGGAGATCTACGTAGGTCAGTGTTTTGTTTTTGTTTTTAGACTTTACAGCTCTTTAGCAAGTTAGCATCATTTGAAGGCTATTATCTTCTGAATGATTTTTTTGGGGGGTTGGGTGGGGAGGACAAGATCTTGGTAGGTAGGTTGGGACTTGCTATGTAGATAGATCAGCTGGTCTCAAATACAGAGATCTGCCTGCCCTGCCTCATAGTGTTAGGACTAAAGGTGTGCACTACCATGCCCTAAGTGAGTTCTTCATATGGGAAACTTGGATCCTTTTACTGTGGTAGTTTACATTTTCAAGGATTTTGAGGAAAGGTAGAGAAATTAGATTCTCTCTGTAAATTTGCTATGTAATGTATTCTAGTCTTCAGTTTTGCATTTCAATTTCAGAATGTTACGGGGGTTATGTCAGAAACTTCCTGAGGCCAAATATTGGAGAAATGAGTAACAACTGTATACTTTCTTTAAAAACTGAGACACTCTCTAATCCTCTCATTTGATTATTTAGATTTTCCTTAAAAAATGTGCAGTTACCACATGTAGGCTTTGTAAATTTAAAGTTTGTTTAATGTGTCCAAACTTAGCTTGCCTCATAATCAATATCTTATTCTTTCTACTGCTCTAGTTGCAGGAAATAAAAAAGCATTTCTTCATTAGATCTGGACCCAAGTGCCAGCTTGCGAACATTGTTTTTGTGGAAAAAAATGGTCACTTTGCACAGCAGTAGAATATTCATTTTGTGCCATCTGCAAACCTCAGTCAATGAATTCTGGCTTCTTGACTCTCAACAGATTCCCATATCTGGACTGCAGTGGAAGGCAGTATGCTTTGGCTTGCAAATAAAGTAAAAGTCTCTGGGAACTCTGGGAANGAGTGCCATTTCTTTTGTCTTGTTACAGGTTCAGATATCATATTTTTTTAGTATTTTTCTCCTTAAAATCAGTGTCTCTAGTTAAACTCTTCTATTTTAATTTTCATCTCGTAGAAAGGTTTTATTTATTTATTTAGAGTGTGTGTGTGTGTGTGTGTGTGTGTGTGTGTGTGTGTGTGTGTGTGTTTATCTATGTACTCGTGCCATAGCTCACCTGTGGAGGTCAGAGGACAACTTGCTGGAGTTGGTTCTCTCCTTCCACTGTGAGTGTCCTAGGGATCAGACTCCGATCATCAGGCGTGGCAGCAAGCAGCTTTACTTGCTGTTAATCCTTTGTCATGGCTCCGTGGATTTGACCTGGTGAGGACCTTAAGAGAATAAAGAAAAGACAAACATACGGACACATAGAAAAGCTGGGGTCAGGTGGACTGGGCTCTCTGTGAAGGAGCTTCAGCACCCTGGAAGCTCAGCATGTTTATTACATAGAATTGAACAGAGAGGCTGGATTATTGCCTACAGATAAATGAGGAGACAGGGCTTATGGTATGGAGCTGGATCAAGGACTCTGGTGTAGCTAGCTAATCACAGTAGGAGCAGTCTTTGTAGGCGAGCAGTCTGCAGGCTGTGAACATCCTGAAATCTATGGTGGATATTTTCTGTACATACTATCAAGATCTCCACACAGACCAGAGGAAGGATTTGTCATCCTCCTAGCGTCCCTCCTGGGCAAAAGGCTTTGCCGTTTTCCCTTGGGTCTGAGCCTCCGGGGTCCTGCACATGGCTGTGCACATCTTCACTCAGGTCTTCTCCACTTACCACATCCTGTGACTTTGGAAGGTGTAATAAACAGCGTATTTAAAGTTGCAGTACTTCTTTACTACCACCTTTTGTTGTTGTTGTTGTTGGGGTGTTCTATTTGTTCACTTGTATTTTTTTTTAAGATAGGGTTACACGTATCCTAGACTGGCCTTGAACTCCAGATCTGCCAGCTTTCCAATGTGCCACCACATCTGGCTTTTGATTGCCTTTTTAGGATATTTTTTATTTTTAATGATGAAAATTACATTGATACCTTACACAGTTATTCTTTGAATGATGAAATACAGCTTTTATTTTCATAAAACATTATTATTAGAAAATGTACTTTCTTGTTCTCTGAAATTAGGTACATTTTTTAAAAGTGTATGTTTCTGAGACAGAATAGAGTAACAGTTCAGTACTATGCTGAACTTGGGGAATCTCTAATCTCTCTTCCTCATCTTCTTCCTGCCCTCCCCGCCCTTTCCTTCTCCCTTCCTAAACAAGCACAAATTACTTAAGGTGAAGGTAGAAAAGGAACCAGTAAGAGTAACATCTTGGCAGTCTTTGTTTTTTTCTGTTTATAATCATGCTGTCCTACAAAACTGTCAGGGACCCCCTGTTGCTTTCAATGCTTTATCCAAATGCAGTAAACCTGAAATAAGNTTATGTGGACAGTCATTTGGCAATATATAAACTAGATGTATGTCAGAACTTTCTTAGCTTAGTAATAGTTTTTAGACAGGCTTGTAAATATACTTCCTAGGTCCTGGGAAAGGGAATAGTATTCCCCTTGATAACTAGCTCACTTGAGGTTTAGAACTGGAACGTGCAATGTAATGTAGTACTTTGCATTGCTGGATTGTTTTATTCTCTTATTTTCTTCCTAAACAAAGTACATCTTTCTATTTTTAGTGTACCCGGCAAATTATATCGGAGAAACTAGGCCGTGGCTCAAGAACTGTGGACCTTGAACTTGAAGCTCAGATTGATATATTAAGAGATAATAAGAAAAAATATGAAAACATTCTGAAACTGGCCCAGACATTGGCAACACAGCTCTTCCAGATGGTGCATACCCAAAAGCAACTTGGAGATGCATTTGCTGACCTGAGTTTGAAGTCTCTAGAACTCCACGTAAGATTATTTAAAATAACTCTTAGGGGTTATGGGTCTGAGGGTGCTAATAGAAGTGTTCTGAGAGGTAATTTTCCCATTTGTGATTTGCCAAACTCTTAATAAAATTGTCATTGTTGCGTTTTTTGGGCTGGATATTAAACCCAACAGCATGTGCTGTACCACTGACCTTTATCCTGAAACCCCAATGTAAATGGGATTTTGAGGCATTCTTTTAAGATGTCATACAATCTTTAAAAAGACCCAGATGATTCTGTCAATGTATTGATCCATTTGTACCTGGAATAGATGCAACTGGAGGTTCTAGAAGAAAGTTCTTGGTGAGAAAGAAGGAAAAAGATTACCCAGCCTGCCCAAGGCTACAGAGAATCATAACTATGTATGAGTCTTTGGTGGTGTCTTAGGATTTTTATTGCTGTGAAGAGACATGGCCTCAGTTTTCATTAATTGTTGTTTCGTGTGTGTGTGTGTGTGTGTGTGTGTGTGTGTGTGTGTGTGTGTGTATGTGTATTTCTAAATACATAAATACAACCTGCTCTGTCTGAATATTGTTACTTGTATGTATGTTTTTGGGGCAGGGCATTTGGGTTTGGATAACTAATTGGGGTGCTTTTCCCTGGGGAAGACTATTCTGCCCTCTCTCTGTATTCCTTAGTTGCCTGTAGTTCTTTGTGTAGGGTTGAGGCCATGTGTATCTTCTCTCCCTTCATCATCCCCGTCCCTGTGCCCCACCCCTCCACATCCTTGTCCACCACTATGTCCTTCATCCCATGTCCTCTCCATGCTGTCACTCATGCCCACATCCCCTATTCACATCCATGTTAACATGCCTATTGTTATATAGTAAGTAAGACGGTGTCCTAGGCTCTGTTATATTGTAAGACGGGCTCCTTAGTTTTTTATTAACTATTATGTTTATGTAAATATAGTTTGGGGGGCGGTTTGAGACAGAGTTTCTCTGTGTAGCCCTAGCTATCCTAGAACTAGCTCTGTAAACCAGGCTGGACCCAAATTCATAGAGATCCAACTTCTTCTGCCTCCCAAGAGCTGGGATTAAAGGTGTATGCCGTCGTACCTGCCTGTCCATCTAGTT
>LZPO01066312.1:421608-433602 GCA_001675575.1 Neotoma lepida | reverse complement strand
TTTTTTTCTAATACTAAAATATTATTTCATTTCTAATACATTATTACCACCTTACTTCATGTGTGGATTATGAATTTAATTTTTCAGAGAAAAATTCAGAGGGCCAAATAAAATGGTTGGACAGAAGAAAGAATGCATGGAAACTAGAAAATGTCTGATGGAGGAGGAAATGCACACCACATGAGGCAGCAGCTGTGTGGCTGTGTGGCTCTGACTTGACACATCCAGGCAGCAGCAGGAGTGCAGCACTTGTGAAAACTTAGGATTTGGAAAAGTTAGAGGACTACGTATCCCTTGCTTACTCCACATACCTTCGAGGGGAATGCCATACTCTGGTTTAGTTAGTTGGATTTTTTTTTCCTACAGTGCTAGGATCCAAAGCCAGATTCTTGCTGCTAAGCCACAGTCCCTGCTTCCAGCCCAGACCTCTGAATTTAAAATGATGATTATATAAGCCAGANTTTAAGGAACACGTTTACCGTTACCTAGTATGTACTAGTAACAGATGAAGCCTCAAACTCATGTAGTTGACAATGACTCTGACCTTTTGATTCTCATGCCTTCACCTCTTAAGTGTCAGATATTAGGCATGTGTCACTAGCCTGGGTTTGTATGGTACTGGAGAGTGAATCCAGGACTTTGTGCATGCTGGGCAAGCACTCTACAAGTACGTTCTTGGAATGTTTTTCCTATTGTCAAAAAAGAGAAAGAAAGAAAAAGAACTTCAGCTTGCAAGTGTTTTAAAGTATCCGCGTCAGTTATTCACTGTATAATTTTTTCTACAACTGGACTATGAGTACTTGGTATATTTACACATAGGTCAGGGGAGATTAAGAAATGGAGATGAAGAATCTTGATTTGTTTTAAATAAAAGTAAGAGTTAAGATTCCTGAGTACACTAGACAACTAGTGTGTGATGCTGAGCACAAAAGGAGCTATCAAGTGTCCAGGAATGATCTACCAACATTTGGTCCTTGAATATTCCCTTATCCGTGCATCTACACCTTCTGAACACATTTCATCATGCAGTTTGTAATTTTGTATTGCTGTGATTCTTTGCTTTTCATTGAACAAACATCAAGTATATGCTGCTCAAGTATATAGTGTTCCAGATACTGATATCACCAATAAGTGAAAAGTAAATATAAATCCTCTCCTCAGAGCTTATAGTCTAGTGTTAGAAAACATCTTAGTCTATAAGTGTGTGTATATAAATACGTATGCATATACATATATTTGTATATACATGTATCTATACCTGTGTATGTGTGTATATATATACACATTATATATATACATTACAATCTAGGTTCCTCATAAAACAGAATATGCAGTGTTTGTCTTAGTCTGCCTTGATTTACTTAACCTAATGATTTCTGGTTTTTCATCCATTGTCTTAAAATTATTATGATCCCATTTTTTTTTTACAGCTGAATAAAATTCCATTGAATGTAGGTACCACATTTTCTTTATCTATTCATCTGTTGATGGGCACTAGGTACTTCTATTTCTTAGCTGTTGTGAATGGTGTGAAGCAATTGTGAAGCAATGAATGTGAATATACAGACAGATACCTCTGTGGTAAGGTTTAGTGACTTAAAATACTTGTAGCTTTCTTGGGAGCCTCCCGAGCCTTTCAAACTCTCCAGGAAGGAATTTTTCATTCTGGAAGAGTGTAGCTGTACAATACTCATCCACCCTTTTCTGGATTCTTACATTCCTATGTCCTCTTCCACAAGGTTTCCTGAGCTGTATGATTATTTTCTCCTTTGAATCTCCATAATAACTANAGCCCCTGCAAAGAGAAACCTGCTGACAAAAGCTGACAGCAGCAGTAATTTATAGGCTTGAATACAAGTGTTTACAAGAAGTGATGGAATCCACATGACATGAAACCAGGACTGTCGGTGGTGGGGGAAGGGGACCAACCTGTTGCAGCATTATTTGTGACATGAAAAGATAAGAAACATCACCAAGCCGGGCATGGTGGTGCANGTTTTTAATCCCAGCACTCAGGAGGCAGAGCAGGAGTATCTCTGTGAGTTCGAGGCCAGCCTGGTCTACAAAGTAAGTTCCAGGACAGCCAGGAGTATTTCACAAAGAAACACTATCTCGAAAAAACAAAACAAAAAAACAAAGATGAAGGAAGGAAAGAAAGAAAGAAACATCATCAGTAAAGGACTAGCTGAATAAACTGGCTCATTCAAATGTTAGAATATTTTACAACTATGAGAAACAAAGAAGGATTGATGGAAAGACCTGAACATACTTGAGCTAAGTATAAATAGCATTGTACTTGGTACCTTCAGGAAGACTACTTGGTACCTTCAGGGTCTTCCTGTGTAACTCAGGCTGGCCTCAGGTTCATGATCCTTATGCTTCTGGATTGTAGGTGTATACCATTGTACCAGGCTGGTACCATAACTTAATGTAAAAAACAAAGGAAGAATACATAATCATATTTCATTTGTTTGCATAAAGGAAAAATAGAACCATTAATAAAATCAATTACTTAGAAGGGGAACTATAGATGGAAACAGGAGTGAAAATGATACATATTAAATTGGGAGTGGGGGGTGGGGGGCTTGAAACACTTTCTCTGTATAGCCCTGGCTGTCCTGGAACTCACTCTGTAGACCAGGCTGGCCTCGAATTCAGAGATCTGCTTGCCTCTGCCTCTTGAGTTCTGGGATCAAAGATGTGTGCCACCATGCCCAGCCATATTAAAATTTTTAATCCATATAAATGTTCTACCTAAGCCAGCTATAGCTGTAATCTCAGTCGCTCAAGAGGCTAAAGCAGGAGNATCCTGAGTTCTAGACCAGCATGGTTAATGTGGTAAGATGATGAGATCCCACCTAAAAAGCACAGAAATAAAACACCAGTCCTACTATTCAAAAGAGATGTTTCAGCACGTAAAGATGCTTGCAACCAAACCTAATGACCGCAGTTTAGTCCTGGAGACCCACATAGTAGAAGGGAATTAATTACTATAGGTTGTCCTTGGACCATCACACGTGTGCCAACGCATCTGTGTGCACACACAAATAGATGTTTAAAATAAAATAAATTTACTTCTAAGGAGAAAAGAAATATACACAGCTAGACAGTCTTTTAAATACCATGCTCCATTTCTCAAAAATAAGTCTATTTTGAAAAAAAAAAATAGAGTTCTGTTTTCCAAATATAGCCTGAGCCTATAATTCCCTGCTTTACTTTAAAACCTGCTGATCAATTCTTTGCTAAGAATAGGAAGTAAGTTGATGTGAGCACATGAGTTACCTCAATCATTCTTAAAGGACAAAGTAGGAATCATGTGATGAAGAAAACTTCGCACATATGGTAGTGTTTCCTGTTAGTGGTTAAATGCCTTCCACATTACTCTTCTTTCTTCTAAACCCAAGGTGGGGGGTGGGGTGTGGTTGTGGCATTGCCTCCTCTCTTCAGAAACGAGATAAAAATTGACTATAAACCATTAGCAAACTGAACTGTGAGCTGTGTGTTGATTTTGAAATTAGACTTAGCCAAGTCTCACCTACCCAGAACCACTTAGAGCAGTTGGTAGAAGATGAATGGGAGTGACAGCAAGTTGTCACTCCGAGACAGGCACACCAGGCTGACAAGTTCAGCTTGTCAGTTGTGCTCAGATTTCCAATAAGGTGATGTTTTCCAAGGACATCACTTTTTGTTTGTTTGGTTTGGGAGCTGGGGATTTGGGGTTTGGTTTTTTGAGAGAGTGTCTCATGTAGCCCAGGCTGACTAGCCTTAACTCATAGTATATATAGCTGAGGGTGACCTTGAGTTTCTGACCCTCTTGCCTTCACTTCTGAAATGCTAGGAATGCATTGGCATGTGTGTCTTCTAATCCTTCTTGGTTAGAAGTGGGGTAGGGGTTGGAATTTGAGATTTCTGTTGGATAAGTTAGAGAAGAAGAAATNGTTCCAGCTTTCCACTTTAAGAAAGGATTCACTTACAAAAGTGCGTGCTTCTTAACCATGGTGCTGCACTGTAACCTGTTCTATAAATGGCTGGTGTCTGGGAGCTCCTCTGCTCCCCTTTTCACTGATACTGCTAGCCTTGAGCGTCTCCCAAGTTGGCTCTCCAGGTTTTGATTTGTGTTGTATTTAAGTAGTCAGTGTGAGAGTTGAATGGGTCAGCAGTGAGCCACAGTGTCAGTGTGATGGGGGGCTGGTGCACAGCAATGACACTGTTGCCCTTGGCTAACTGTCTCTTGGGTTGGTTATCCAGTGAAGATTTCAGAGTGGCATTCCATGACAATAGCAGTGTTTGAGTTTAACTTTGCTCCTTGTAAGCTTTCTGGGTTCCTGCTGTGACTTGGCACTTTCATACTGACAGTGTACTCCTGTCATGACTCATCTGTGCTTTGTTGTGTGTGACCAAAAAGTCACTTGATAATGAGAGTGATTTTTAAAAAATTCTTAAACTTAAAAGACATTCTGGTTTTCTGTCTAAATAAACTTAAATTCCTGGGCCTGGAGAGAAGGCTCAGCAGTTAAAAGCACTGGCTGTTCTTCCAAAGGTCCTGAGTTCAGTTCCCAGCAACTCAACCATCTATAATGGGATCTGATGCCCTCTTCTGTCATACAGGCACACATGCAGACAGAGCACTAATACAAAAAAAAGAGAGAGAGAGAGAGAAAATCCTAATTTTCTCTTGTTTTTTGGTAGAACTGAGCAGTGAACCCTGGGCCCTATACATGCTAGGCAGACACTCTACCAATGAGTTTTGTCCCCAGCACTTCTTCCTTAATAAGCTGAGAATATTACTGCCTGCAGTTTTTAAAGAATATAAATTTCATTAAAACATTAAGTAAATGAGGTCAGAATTTTGTAATTTGTATAAGACTTCAGGTTCATAATTTTTCTTAAAAGTTAGTTTTCCATGATGTTATAATATATTCTATTCAGGAGAACTGTTTTGTGAATGGAATGTGAATGTGAATGGCCCATTGTTTCACTTAGCTCTATATTGCCCAGTGTCCAAATGCCAGGAAGCACANAGCTCTCTCCTCTCTGGGTGACTTTCTGTCTGTTCTTGACCCCATTCTGTCAGTAGCTCAGTGAGCTCTGTTGTCTGATAGAGAACTATAGTGAGTTAACTTCCCATAACACCTGCCTACACCCCCCCAACACACACTGTTTTTCCTTCTGGAGTCAGGAACACCTGAAGGGACAGAACTAATTCTGAACATGAGGTCAGGAATGGCGTAAGGATGAGGGGGATTCTCTTCACTGTATTTCCTGGATCATTTCTGGGAAGTTTCTGCTGCAGTCTCTCTGGACCTCTGAGGACTCCAGTGCTCTCAAGCCTATGATTGTCAAATTCCTCTAGTGGGCTGCTGCTAACTCCCGACTCCTCTTGAAAATTAACTCTAAGAGCTCCGATGCTCATGTGAGTGACTTATGCAACTTCATTTCCTGTAACAACTTGCACATTTCCCTCCTCCCCACCTGCCCCCTCCCCGTGTCACCAGGCCCTTCTTCAGTTAAAGTGCTTTGTGTTGTGTTGTCACTGCTACTGGTTTTACATTGCCCTCAGAGAAATACTCCGTGAATGAATCTGTAAAGTGCTAAGCTTTTACTCAGTGGACATTGTCTGTGTGAGTAGTCTGTAAGCAAAGGACACTAGTTAACAAGGATTTTGTATATTATATTTCTGTCTATGTAATCTGCAATTTTGATGTTTCAAAGAGTGTCTACTGCTCTACAGGCAGTGGAACCTGGGAGAATGGAGTCGATAAATAAGGCAGACTAAAGTCTCATGCAACAGCCAACTTNATTCAGAGTGTCTGACGATTTATAGTCTGAGGGTTAAAAGGAGTCACGTGAGTAAAGTGTCCAATCACAACGGCAAGCTGCACTTGGTGGATAAGCTGTATGTGGCAAAACCATGTTTTTCCATGGAGGCATATAAACAAATAGCAATAGCCAGTTGTCATGATTAATCTGAAATAAACTCACTCCTATCCACTACACCTGGAAGGGGCATGAAAGCAGAATCCAAGAACACTTCTGGGATTTTGAAGAAATTGAGGTCACAAGACTCTTGTCTGTTTCTTGGAGTTTTTTCACAAGCATTCAGAAGTCTCGTCACACACTCCATCCTTGGTCTGTGTTAGGACAAGAGAGGTCTAGTGACTGGCCTGAAGTCGCAGAGCTAAACTTTGAAACCTCCTAANCGGCTCCAGAGCCCTGCTTTTAGTCAAGTATAATGTTACAGTACTGTTCAAGGTACAGCTCTTAAAAGAACAGTGGGAGAAGATGGGAAGATAACCTTGGGAGGCAGAATCCATGTGATCACATCTAAACAGAGAGCAGTCAGAAGGGAGGAAAGGGAGGCTTGAGGGAAGGGCACTCACAGTGCAAGTCAGAGTCTAGAAGGCAGCAGACATTTTTGCCTAAGGAGAGAAAACCTCTGCATTCAGGGTTTTGTTTGTTGTTTGAGATGTGATCTGACTGTGTAGTCCAGGCTGGCTTCTAAAGTATGAGCTCTTGAGTTGCTCTGCCACAACCGGAGAAGCTGGGGCTGCAGATGCCCAGCCAGCACTCCAAAGTGTGTGTGTGTGTGTGTGTGTGTGTGTGCGCACTCATGCACTGGAGATCAAGCTGCGGAGATCAAACTGTATTCAAAATGGAAGTTCCAGCCTTCCCAGGCTTTCCCATCAGTTACCTTCAGCTCCTTTCTGTCCAGAGTGCTCAGTGGCAGTACCTCATTGGCCTGCTACCACTGTTTCCTAAGTCTTTTAGCCTTAACCTTCTACTCATCTGTAATTGGCTGGATCTGATCCTGATGAATCAGAAAGTTGAGATGATCCTTCTGCTACCACTTGATCATATTGTCTCCTTGCTCTCACTCCTTTCCCAGCGCCATCCCCATGTCTTGATAGTATTTCTCCTTCTCTGCACATAGTTGCTTTGGCCTGACAGGCATGTGAACTAACGANGTTATGTTTCAGAAACCTAGTGGAGGACCAAGGGGAGCTTGCTTCATCTGCCTGTTCTTCTGGTGTCTTCCTGGAAAGATCAGTGACAGACAAAGAAAACACAGATATCAATTTTAAAATAGTGGGATGTGGAGAAAGAAGTTAATATTGGTGTCCTAGTAGTTGGGTACTTCTTAAAGGATGACCTACTACACCCTTTCTGCATATGCTTAAGCTAGTCTATTGCCCCAGGAGTTGGGTATATTTAATAACTCTTATTTCCTAGACTCATTGGGAGAGTCAGTAATTACTTTGAAGTGCCTCACACTGTGACTATATTTATTAAGACTAATAACTTATTTTAACTGAGTGATACCTATTGTTGAATTAATTCTCTGAATAAGAAGGGGGTGTGTGTAAGACTGGAGGCATAGCTCAGAGGCTAAACAGCTGCCTAGTGTGCATGAGGCCTGTGGTCTCACATCCTTGCTGTCTACAGGGCAGTGCTCACCTGTAGGACTTCAGTATCCTCATGGTGTTCATCTTCCCAGGATGCTTTGTAGGTGGGAGACAGTGTTGTCCACTTGGCATCATCTCTTTAAGAGCCAGGTTGGTCTCTGCCTTAGGAGTCGCTGTTGGGTTTGTTTTGGCCTTTAACAATTAAAGCATTGTATGGTATGTTTAGGTCACTGGGCAGATGGTGCTGTGATGGCTTTGTGTAAATCTGATCTGGTTTGTTCACTGGCAAATCTTCATGAAAGTTCCTTGTAATTGAGCACACAGTGATTTAGTATATTTCATTTTAAAGTGCTTTCTTTCTGATGTTAAGTTTTCAAAGTTTGTCAAATTTGTCATCTCATTTTTACCNGTAATAGTTATCCTTGTTCTTGTTTTTAAGTCTCTGATTTTGTTGTTTTATTTATCCTTTTAACCACTATTCTTCTAAAGATAAAAGTAGTTCTGGGAATTTTTTTTCTTTATATGTACAGAAAGACCTATGAAAGCTTTAATGTTGGGTCCTGAGGTGTAGTTTAGAGACAGAGTGGCTTGCTTCATGCACTGAGTTTCATCCCTAGCAGAGCACGGGCGCGCGCGCACACACACACGCACACACACACGTACACACGTACACACACACAAATGTACATACACGCACAGGTACATACACATGCACATACAGGGTTAATATTGTATTAGCCTTATACTTTTAGGAAGTTGCTCTTGTGTTTGCTTCAACCTTCATGCTAGACCCTTGCCCCAGCTTCACGGCTCTTCCTGAGCATGCTCTGCCACCANGGTTTGCTTCAAATTTTTGCTTAGAAGTTTTCTAAAATGCTTATTGTCTTGTGAGCACTGGCAGGCTACACTAGGTGAAAGAGCATGCAGCCATCCAGGAGTGTGACATTTCCAAGTTCCTCACACTCCAGTCTGTCTTCAGGAGGTCTAGCCTTAGGCATTTCTTGGCTTTATGAGCTGGGATGTTTTCATTTTGTTTTTCTTTCTTTTTCTTTTCTTTGAAAGATTCTTCAAGGGGCTGGAAACATGACCCAGTGGTAGAGTACTTGGCTCAAAACCCATAAGACCCTGGGTTCATTCCTCAGTGCTCACCTCCCCCAAGAAGCAGGTTAAGTAAAGTAATACAAAATTTATTTAATAAATTTACTTCACTAATGCAATATTATGTAAAATAATACTTCTGTGTAGTGTTAAAATTTGTTGTATGGTTATAGTGCAGTCATTGCAAGGCCAGTATCCCATGTGGATGCCGTCTCCTAGTATCTGCTTGGACCAGAGTATTTTGGGTATTAGATTTTCTTGTAATTTGGGATACTTGTGTGTGTGTGTGTGTGTGTGTGTGTGTGTGTGTGTGTGTGTGTGTGTGTGTGTAAATACATACATACATACATACATACATACACACATGAGTCGTTCTGGTGAAGGAACCCAATTAATTCTAAATGTGTGTCTTTTCACTGGTGTCATAATCAGAAATGTGCTGATTATATAGTGTTTGGGATTTTTGTTTTTAAATTGGGTTGTTCAGCCTGCAATAAAATTTTGTAAAAGTTAATTGTTTTAAAATTGTTTAGCAACTGCTTTTCTAATACTACTTAATTACTATTTTTACTTGATAATGGTTTTTATTTATGTGCGCGTGGGGGGTAGTGCCGCCCATGCACGCATGCAAAGGCCAAAGGAAGACCTTAGATATCCTGCTGTATGCTCTCTACCTTATTCCTTTAAGACAAAGTCTCTCACTGAGTGAAGCAAGGCTGGGTGTAGCAAACCCCAGTGGTCCTCCTGTCTCACTGCCCACAGGATTGGGTTATAGGTGTACCTGCAATCATGCTCAGCTTTTCTTTTCTTTTCTTTCTTTTTTCATATAGGTGATAAGGTTTTGAATGCATATCTTCATGCTTGCACTGAGCTACCCTCACAGCCCAGTTTCTCTTTATTTAATAAACAAAATCATCTGTAACATGCCAGACACAGCAGTGCTGAGTCTGTCGTATGAATGTAACCATATAAATGTATATCGTATGAATGTATACCGTGTGAATGTATACTATATGCATGTATACTATATAAATGTATACCATAATGCAGAGAGCTAACAATAAGCAGAAAAGCAAACTGTCCTGTTTTAAATCAGTAAATATGTTGAGCTTTGACTTTGATTTACTAATTTTTCAGTGGATAAATGAGTTAATGTTCTTATTTAAATTTGTGTCTGATTTTTAAGACGTTACTACCAAAACTAAACATATCTAAGTTTTAATACTCAGTGTTGGCAGGAAAAATTGACCTGTTTTGGCATACAAAAAAGTTAAAACTGTGCTGGAGGGAAAACTGGTTAGTGGTGTAAAAGTAAGGATGGAAGTTTATACTTTATTTACATTTGGGAGGCTTTTTGCTTTGTGTTGCTTTTCCATTGCGGCTTCAAAGCTTTGCACTGTTGTCTGTTGTCTTGAGCAAGGACAGCCCAAAGTGCTTTCTTTAGATGGCTTTTACACATCAGCCTCCTTGTTTTTGGAGACTGTTTTTTTGGCTGTGGGTATTCTATTGTTTTGTTGTGAAAACACAAGGAGAGTTCAGTGCTGAAAAGCACAGCTCTCTGGCTGCGTGGATTGAGTTTCACTGTGGGTGGGAGATGGTTTTAAGTACCGCAGATGCCCCAGTCAGGGCCTTGTGAGCTGCCGTCTCTTCTCCAGCTATCTGTCTGTGCTCAGTGTGTTGTCACCTGGGGAAAGAAGTTGACTCTTGTGACACTTGTGGCTTAGCTAGACATCTGCAGGTGTGATTCCTTGCCCTGGTGCCATTGGCGCAGCTCTTTACAGGTTCAGTACATGAATTAAATTCCATGATCTTCCTCCGTTCTCTTTCACTGAAAAGTGTTAGGAGTTAAATTCCAAGGCAAGAAATACTTGTGGCCCGAACAACAGTACAGTGACCAGTTAGAACTTCCTTGTAGAAATCGGACTTTCACAGTCAAAATATATCAGCCCCTTATTTGCTGTGTAATTCAAGGATCGTCCAAACTAAAAATGCAAAACATAGGCCAAGTAGTGTTTTTGGTAGCAGAGCAGGGTGGAGAGTTACTTTGAGCCCTTGATGGGTCACCAGTGTGAAAGCCTTAGGAAGAGGGAGAGTGTACTTTGTAAAGATTATATAAAGGGAATCAAGCGACCTGTGTGCATCCCTTCTGGTTCTTGCAACTCAGCCATGGTGCATGTAATCAGTTACTCGTTTCTTTCTGTTGAACATTACTCCTTTTTATGGGATACCCCAGTTCATCTCATTACTATTGGTTGACATTTGAGTTGGTTTTACTGTGAAGCTATCACAAGAAAATCAGCCCCTGACTCTAATTCTAACCCAGCCTGACCCTGAGCATCCCTGTGTAAGTCTCCCTGTGCACCTAGGTTTTCATTCCCTCAGGTAAATGCCTAGGAGTGGATTAGTTGGATTACAGGTTAATTGTATGTTTAACTGTTAAGAAACTGACAAACTTCCATTTCACAAATTCATGCTGGAGAAGTTTGGTCACTCTGCATCTTTACCAGTGGTGGGGTCACAATGTGGGATTAATGTAGATTTTCCTAATAATTTAAGACATAGGATATTTTTTCATGTGCTTCTTTAGCCTTTTTATGTATTCCTTGGTAAAATATCTATTCAGTCTTTTGCCTATTGAGTGTGCGGGTGTTAACATCTTACTGAATTCTTTATGTGTTCTGTAATCAAGCTCTTTACATGTTTACCTTTCATTTTCATAAAAAGGGTGTGTGTGTGTGTGTGTGTGTGTGTGTGTGTGTGTGTGTGTGTGTGTGTTAACTGGGGATTAAATCCAGACAGCATACCTGTTAGAAAACGATCAGCCATAGTGGTGGTAGATTTAACTGAGAGCAGATCAAATTAAATCGAGACAGATAATGGATGCAGCTGTCATATCACATTTGAATTTTTACGTTCTATTTCTGCACTTAGGGTCATATTTTAGGTACTTTTACATCATTATTGAATGTCAGTTTGGGTGAATATTGCACTGGATGTGTAAATCAGAATGAATTTTATAAATAAAACCTCAGGGAAGGAAACAACTTAATTCATAAATCTCTATGACAACTAAGGTATTTCATCAAGAAAGATTCCTAAGTGTGCTGTTACTTGGTTAAAATGTGTTCCTGGGAGTCTGGGGTGGCTCAGTGGTTAGGAGTACTTGCTGCTCCTCTAGAAGAGTGGAGTTTGGTTCCCAGCACCCATAGTTGCCTGCAACTCCAGTACCAGGGGATCTGCAGTCCTCTTCTGACCTCCTCAACCCCAGGGTATCCATATGCCACATGACACACAGGTAAAAAATAAATCTAAAAACAGTTTTGATGTGTTCTTGGTGTCACTACAACTAATAAGTAGTTGGAAAGTTAGATAATGTTTAAATAAACTGACTTTCTGGGCAACATTTGCTGTTATTTGATTTTTAAAAAAAGAACAAAAACAAAACAGCATTTAAAATTATTCAGCCTACCCAGATTTATGTAAAACTTAGTCT
>LZPO01066312.1:392573-403824 GCA_001675575.1 Neotoma lepida | reverse complement strand
AGGAGAGGAAAGGGAAAGGAAGGGAGGGAAGAGGAGAATTGGGGAGGGGAGGGGTAAAAAGGAGAGCGGGGGAGAAGAAACAATTTGGTGTGCGACACAGAGGACCTGACCTCCAGAATGCTCTGGACCGCCAGGGAGCTCTCTCCTATCGCTGCCCAATGCTCCGGGGAGAAGCTATCGTGGAGCGGAGCGTGCTAGCGCGCGGAGGTGTGTAAATGTGTGTGAAGAAGGTGCGTGCGTGTCTACGAATGTGTGTGGGGTGTTCATGCGTGTGCGCAGGGGAGAGTGTCCAGCAGACTGCAGCAGAGGTTCCTTTGTGGAAGGCGGTGACCTGCTCAGTAGCGAACGTGGCGCCTCCCCCTCGCCTCCTGGTTCCACTAGGACACCAGGGCTCATCTTCGCCCTGCAGCAATTTCCATCTCCCTCTGTGGTCGCCCGCCCAGCCCCGCGCGGGTCTTCAGGTGCCAGGAGCAGCGTGCTGGACGGCGGCTTTCGAGTCTCGGGAGCCCGAAGCTGGTTAGGGCGAGCACGGTGGCGGTGCTGGGGGAGCGAGGGAGGCAGCCGAGCAGGAAAGGGCGTGCTGCCCTTTGCGGCCGGCTCGAGAAGCAGCCGGGTAGGCAGCATTGTTACCTGCAGCGGCCCCGCCCCTCCGCACCGCCCTGCCCCCTCGCGGTCCCTGGCCTGCAGTCCTGCGGAGAGACGGCGGCGCCGGGACAGCGGACGGAGGCTGCGCGGGCGCCGGGAGCGCGGGCGCGGTGAGTGCGGGACTGGAGCGGGAGCCTGGGCTGCGAGGCTGGAGTGGGGGATACCGGGCCGAGGGGCGGCGGGGGATGGATGCGGGGAAGCGCGAGCTCTGCACCCCACTCCGGGACCTGGTCTGTGAGCTCAGGCCCTGTGCCCCGAGGCGCACACGCGCCGGGCTGGCCCCGCATTGGACCCGGAGCTCGGTCCGGCGGGTGGGATCTCGGGGGTTCGGTTAGTTTTCTTGGCACCTACACGGGTCGCGCAGGTCGCAGGAGCCCCACTTAGCGAGGACTCGCCCCTGCNACAGTGGTGTGGGGCTTCCCACGCCTGCACACCTCCCTGGAAGTTGACGTCCGAAGTGGCGTCCGNGCTTGTGGAAGAGTAGGGAAGAAGCGGTGGGCTGGCAGTCACCCCCGGTCCCTGCGTGTGCCGGATCTCCGCCTCCAGCCCGAGTCCCCTTTTTGCGTTTCTGTCGCGGGCTCATCCCCTCTCCCTTAGTGTAGAGCCGCAGTGCGGCCGTGAGCCCTTCTCTTCGGAGCCCGCGCTGAGGACCACACGGGGTCGCCGCAGCGGTAGTCCAACCGGCTGGCGACCATCGGTTCTAGAAACACGGGCTCCGCAGTGAGCTGGGCGTCCGAAGTCGGCGGGGACACCGGGACAGGGCGAGGCACCCCGGATCGGGTCGGCACTGGGGGAGCCCCTAGAGGTAGAGCAGTTGGCGCGGACACTCCAATGGCCTCTGAGTTGGTCCGGGACTGGGACGTCCCGGGTCTTCCTGGANGCGTAGAGTCGAACCCTTCTCAAATGGGCTGTTCTCACTGTCCCAGCCGGGGAGCCTGCGCGGCGCGTGTGGGCGTCTCTTTGCCGCGACGCGCGCCTTCCCGGCCCAGATAAGGCGGCCTCTGGGCGAGCGCGGCCCGGGGACCGCCCACTCGGAGCCCGCCTGCTGTCCTGGGATCCTAGGCTGAGCGGCTGCTGGACACTGGTGGCCTTCGGGGACTCGGGCTAAGCGCAGCGGGAGCCGGCGGAGCCGGGGGCCTTTTGGTGAGTGGATCGGTCAGAGCGCGGTACTAGAGACCAAAGGANGTGGTGGGCAAAGACTTGGAAGGTAACTATTCATCCTGACTGGAAAGAAATCGTGTCCCTGNTGCTCCCTCCCTGCCCTGGTCGGGGCGACGTTCATAAAAACCTGGAGCTAGTGTTTAAAGAAATTCTGCCTTGAGTTGGGCCCTCCGCGGACACTCCTATCTGGTCCCCAGGTGCCTTTCTGGAGCTTTAGTCTCTCCAGGAGCATCCTTTGGCACTCCCGGGCCTATTCTCCCTGGCTTGGGGGCTGGGAGAGAAGAAACTGAAAATGTGCATTCAGAAACAGGCGTTCTCTCTCGCAGCTGTGAATGTTTGTTTATGTGATGTGACAGATTAAACCTGCCGTCATGGATTCTCGCTGCTGGCTGAAGTGCCAAGTCAGGCTGTGTTTGCAAACTGACTGCCTGTTTCTTAATCAAGAAAGGATTTGAAAAGACAGGTCGAGGTGGAGAAATGTTCCTTAAGGAGTGAGTAGAAAAAAGGAAATAGTATTTTAGAAAGCGGGAACTTTACCCAGCCCCGTCCCTCTTTTCCCAACTAAGAATACTGTGTAGCATAGCCTTTTCCTCAGTTCATCAGGTGTACTGTCAGGCCTGCACTCCCAACCCAGGCCTGGTCTCTGACACATGTCGGGATGGAAGAAGAAAGCCATCTGGCTCTGTGTCACTTTTTATTATTGTGGAGCAGAGCAGTCTAGAGAAAGCCCTGGTTAGCAGTTAGGCAGGAGCCAGACAGCTCTTCTAAGAACTCTTAGGAACATTCTTATTCTAACGCTGTGTGCTAGCTGATCATAGGCTTAGGTGAAATNCAAGTTAAAAGATGCTCAACTGAGCGCATCCTCTCCAGAGGGAGGGACAGCACCCCCACCTCTGATGGACCATGGTTATCACTCAGAGGACTTGAAGATGGGTTCTGTCTTCAGAGAGCCTATTTGTGACAGCCCTGCATTTAACAGCCTCCTCCCTGCTGCTGAGGTCCCCTTGTTGGGGAGATGTCAAATACAAGCCTGCCTCTGTTTGTCTCGGGGAGATTGATGGGATACTTGATGATTCCCAGACAGAACCAGGGCCGATCCCATTGTCCCTGCTGCCAACTGCCAACTGTGAGAAACAGGCAAGGGGTGTCATCTGTCAGGGTGTTTGCATCACCTGCATTTCTCCCAGCATCCTTGAGAGTGTGCAGTGTCATCTCTACTGTAGACAGTATGATAGAATATTTTTTGTGCATCTTCTATTTTAATACCACATGTGACTGGAAGGAGTTAGAATGCTCTCTGTGCCCTCCTGTTCCTGTCACCTCTTTAACATTGGAAATCCTGCCCAGTGTCGGTAGTAGGGATGCATGATGAAGTGATGGGGATAAAAGAAGCATTAGCGTGTAGCTAATCATTGCCAGTGAACTGACTCAGTAGATGCTGTTGGGGAGCTAAGATCTTTGAATGTTGTGGGGGGTTGCCAGACAAAGGGACCAGGGACAGTGCAGTACATTTCCCTTTGCTCCTTTAACTTCTTAAAGTGACATTCTTCTCTCAAGGTGGGAAGTAGTTATAGAATTGTATCAATGTGTCACAGTTCATGTGTGTCACTTTTTAACTATTGCAAGTTTTTATCTAGTACTTGGGCTGTGCACGGCACAGTACTCAAAAAGTCTTAGTCCTCTAGGGTGTAGATGTCAGAAGACAGTGATTGATGATGTCATACTGCCTTTGAGTATTCAGCCTTTTCATTTTGTGTTTCTACATTTGCACTGAGGGATTTAATACTACACCTTCNAGTATACGTAACTGATACAGAATGAATTATCACTTCCTAGACCAGTGTTTTAACTTACCCCCTCCCCTAGCCCCTCCCCCAGGGCTGGNGGTCCAATTCAAGGCCTTGGGGTAGAGGACTTGCCTGGCATGCATGAAGTTTCTGTGTTCAGTCCCCAGCACTGGGGTGGGAGGTGGGGTGAGATGATCTATAAATACATCGGTATGTATAGAACTGGAAGTGAAATTGAGAATTAGCAACTTTTTAGGGGTTATTTTATGCACAGAAAGTATATAAAATATGTAAGAATAAACTGCCAGAATGACCTGTACAGTCTTGAAAAAAGAGGAGTTCAAATGTAACCATAAACTGTAATTGACAATGAGTCATGATCGTTTTAGGGGTGCCAAGTATGAAGACAGCCTAGTTATGCCCCTAATGGTAATTATGAAAACTCCTTCTAAAAGCCAGTTCCATCGCTAGTGAACCAGAAGTCAGCTTAGATACATATTATAACGTAGACGTTACCCAGGGTGACAGCTGAATATATTGATACCACTGAAATCATGAAAATGATTTTTTAAAGTATCAAATTAATAATTGGGAGTGTCATTTTCTATTCAATACTGAAATTGTTGGGGACTGAACTTGTAGCTTAGTGGTAGAACACATTCTTAGCATGTGGGTTGAGTGCCCAGCTCCAAAGTAAAAAAGAAAGGGCTAGAAGCTCAGCAGCTGATGGAGGGCTGCCNGGCTCACAAATAATAAACAAACCTCAGACAGTTAAATGTTTCATAAATGCATTTGTCCCGTAACAGCTTAACATGTGGCCACTGAGTATTAAAAGAGGAGGGAAAAAAATCTCACTATTTACAACCTTTGGTGGCAAAGTGAAGATATTACACATATTTCTAGCAGCAAGGACTTTGGCATTTCATTTATAAACCCAAGACATGTTTTTTTTTCAGATTTATTATTAACTATATGTATATGTGCATATGAGTGTATGTGTATGCNTGAGTGCATGTATGTGTATTAGTGCACGTTTGTGTATGTATGTGCATGAATATGTGTATGTGAGTGCAGGTGCCTTTAGAGGCCCAAGTGTCAGGTCCCCTGGAGCTGGAGTTACAGGTGGTTGNGAGCCACCTGACATGGGTGCTGAGTCCTTGCAAGAGCAGTATTCGCTCTTAACCACTGAGCCATCTATCCAGAGCCCTCCCCCAGACATGTTTTTAAAGCAAACATATCTGTGAAGATAAAGGGAAACAGTNCACATGAACAATTATTATTAGAAATAGTTAACTACATTCCTGAATTAGCGCATTTTTCTTACACAAGCCAGTGGGAAAGGTATTCTCCGATTTCATAGATGAAAAATGCTGAAANGTAGGTGAGGTCATCCACCTCTGCTCGGATTGCAGCTCGAGGAAGTTGCAGAGCTGGGCTCTGAGGGGACAGTGTTTCTAGACTCCACTCTTGCTCCCCAGGAAGTCCTGCCTGTTGTATGTGGTTGTATGTACAAGGTTTCATAATGTCTGAATTAGTGACATCAGACGGTTTACTTCTGTGTAACCCAGTGTTGTGTGAGCCNCTTGTGTCTGCAAGTCAAGGCTCTCACAGTGATGACATAANTGGATAATTATAGCCAGAAAAGTCGTGTAAAAAGCTCCCTCTTCACATCTTCACCCTCCTCTCTCACCTGCCTCCTTATGAGAAATGTAGTTATTTTGACCCTGTTTCAAATTGGGTTAGTAACAACCAGTAGAAAGCCAAAAACAAACAACTGTAGGTCCATAAAAATACAGGTCTCCAAGATAAGTGAGTTGTATTGATAAGGGCTAGACATGTGGTGAACTTGATAGGGGCAGTGTGTCCTTGCACATCTCCTCTTTGTAATAGTGTCACAGTAGCAGAAAAGGCAGGTGACAAGTGTAGGGTCTCTGAAGAGTGGTTTTTCCAGAATCTAAGATCACAGCATTCGAAGTGGTGATAGGAGTCAGTTAATGTACTGTAACTTTAGAGAGGAGAAAATGGAAGTCTAGTGAGATGATGTAATATGCCTGGCACACTTTTCTCCAGTTGGGGGATCCACATCAGCCCGTGGAACAGGAACATGGTGACCTCGGCTCCAGGGAAACAAGCTGGACCATTGTCTTAAGTGCCCCACCTGTGCCCTTCAACATGCAAAATGCCTTTTGACCCAGTGATTGGAGAAAACATGTCCAGACTGGAAAAAGGCAGGGTCACTAAGTAAGCACCAAGCACCTAACACTTCAGCAATTTGGGCAGTTTCCCCAAGGGCTGGGATACATCGTCCAAGAGAGGAAGGAACCTCTCAGTAAACAAGTAGTTTATTCATCAAGGCAATGCTCCTGGTCTTATAGCAGGCACTGGTTACGTACNTGCTTCATGGATTAATGGGAGATTTCCAAATTGGTTTTATTGCGGATTCTTTGGCAGTTTTTCCCAGTAGCAAAATATGGTTTGGCTTTAGAAAAATAGGTTTTCATTCCAGTGTGCTTTGAGATGTCCTCTTGACCTCAATTTCTACACGTTGTGGGCCAGCCTACCCTGGCATCTGAAGGGGAAAAGGTAGTGGGAAAACCTTTGCCATTACTGACTTGAAATTTGCTGGGTCTTCGCAGGTCAGGAAGCTGACATGAAGCACAGTTGCCTTCTCTTCTGGCAGCAGACTCGTGGGCCAAGAAGTATGACCAGAGTTTGATGTTGTGTCTGCTTCTCCAAGGTCAAGGAATTATCTCCTTAGAAGGCAACAGTACTATGCATGTTATGAATTGTGTCTCCCTGGCCGGCGATAAGGAAAATGGGACTCTTGCCACGGCAGCTGCATTCATGACTGGGCAGACGTCACCCTCTCCATCTCCTCCACCTCCTCCTCCACCGCCTCCACCTCCACCTTGTCCACATTCAGGGGAGGGCTTCCTCCCCTCCCCACCTCCCGGACTACCCCCAGTTTCTCACGTGAATGGCTACAGCTCCCTGGGTAAGAAGAAACGGATGCGAAGCTTTTTCTGGAAAACCATTCCAGAGGAGCAAGTCCGTGGCAAGACCAACATCTGGACCTTAGCAGCCAAGCAGCAGCACCACTACCAGATCGACAAGAAGACCATTGAGGAGCTTTTTGGGCAGCAAGAAGACACCTCCAAGACTTCTCTCCCCAGGAGAGGAGGAGCTTTGAATTCATCCTTCAGGGATGCCCGGGAAGAGGTGAGAATGGAACTTGGGGGGGGGGGAGAGGCCGGTGGCCATGTTGCTCTGTGTTGGAGTTTCGTGTTTCAGATAATCTGGGAAATTTCACTGAGAAATGAGAGCATGCAAGCTAGATGTGCTGTGGAAACCACAGGAAGGGCTCACACGATGAGTTGGAGCTGAGCAACAGAAGCGTTGGGAGTGCGCACAGGATCCTCCCAGGCATCCCCATGGATTATGACCTCATACAGAGAACACATGAGTTGGGGCTGCTGGGCTCTGGCCTCTCAGCACCACCCTGTTGCTAGCAAACGCTCTGTAGTTTTCTCAGGGAGAGAAATTCAGCTGGAACCTAGAGTTTGTAGTCCCCCCTAGGATGGGGGGCTGGGCTCTAGAGTTCAGCTATCTGGGATGAGCCGGGGCCATCTGGGATCAAATGCCTTGTGTTAAGTGACATAACTACTAGACTGCCTTGGGATTCCTTCCCCTCATAGTGCCCTCAACATGTGTTTTGAGATGGCCTCCATGCCTCAGATCTCTGAATTAAGTTATNGCCTTGGTGGATTTCTAAAGAGCCCAAGTATCAAGCTATTTTGAGACAGTTTTTATACGAAGCATGTTTCCAGTTAACACTTAATGTGTTTCTTTGAAGGAGGAAACAGCTGTTAAATTACCAAACACATATACAACTCAATATAAATCCTTTGCTTTAAATCTGTTGTAAAGGAGCAGAGAAAATAGGTCATCGATGGAGCTGCCTAGATAAGAAAGTGGGNGGGGCCCTGGGGTGAAGTATTCGCTCCATGCATTATTGAATTCTTGAGCCAACAGTACTGACCTCTTTTCTCTCCATGGCTTGGGAACACATTAACTCCTTCCACCAGGCCCTGAGGTCCTTTAAGATGGTTGTATGATCCCCCTGAAATTGCTGAGAGCATTCTTATAAAATACAGGGAGCAGGGTTGTTGTGTCCAATAAACTGTGAAGTGAATTGGACAAGTTAATCATCAGAAGCCGTGGTGTCGTCAGTACTGATCACAGGCTTTTCTGTCTGTCCCTTCATTTGGTCAACTGCCCTTTCAGTATTGGAAGGAACTCAGAAGTCATTTCCTTAGTGCCCTGGTCTTGGCCCAGCTCCCAACAGAAGTGCCTGATTGCACTGCTGGTCACGTCTCACCCTTGTCTCCTGGTTCTCCCTGCTGAGGTGACTGGACAGGTGTGTGTGGACTTGGGGTGTATGTCCCAGAGAAGCACCTGGAACAGAAGGTGTTCAGCTTAGTGTGCCCTTGGGGAGGCAGCCCTCGGCTGAGAGAAGAGGCCTCCGCTAGGAATTTGGGAAATTTCAAGGTGTTAAGAGCAATTTACTTGCTTTCCACTTGAGAGGCAAAGAGCACGATAGAGCCCCTGAGAGGGGAAGCCCCTGAGAGGGGAAGCAGGCAAGCAGGGCTGCGAGTCATTCTCAATCATGACAGAAACAGAATAGTCTATTTCCAAGCCAGAACCAAAGTTCAGGAGCAAATGTCTTTCTGTCCACTTTCTTCTGTCATTGTGGCCTGCATCATAGACATCTACATTTTTTCTTTAACTTCCTTTTTAAAGGAGTTATTTTTAAATTGTGTGTGCGNGCCTGTTCATTTGAATTGAAGGGTGCTTGCATGTCCTGGTGCATGGGTGGAGATCAGACTTCTCTGTTGGTCCTTGCCTTGCATCTTCTGTGAGACAGGGTCTCGCTGATTGTTCACNGCAACTCAATACAGGACAGCTGACCCAGGAGCTTCCAGAGATTTTCCTGTCTCNCATCCCGCCTTCACGCAGGAGTGCTGGGATTGGAAACTTGTGCTACTGTGGTGTGATTTTTTTTCTGTGGGTTCTGAGGAACTGTCCAATGGGTATCAGGAGGTCATCAAGCTTATTTGGCAAACATTTTACCCACCTTCCTCTAACTCTAAAGAATTATTTTTAATTTTGTAGAAGATTTATTCATTTGATTTTCATGTGTACGAGGGTTTTGCTTACATGTGTGTCGGTGGACCTTGTGTATGTGGTGCCCTTGGAAGAAGGCATTGGTGTAAACTGGAGTTAACTGATGATTGTGAGCTGCTGTGTGTGTTCACCAAACCCGGGTCCTCTACGTAAGCAAGTGCCCTTAACCACTGAGCTCTCTCTCCAGCCCTTGATTTTGTTGCTAGTGTTTAGGGGCTGAGAATGGGATCCAGAGCATTGCACGTGTGAGGCAATTATTCTAATATTGAGCTGAACGCTCAGCCCTACAAGTATATATTTCATTGTAAATCACATACAAAATTTACTGCCTTAACCATTAGTTGAATGGTATCAAGGCATCCATGTTGTGGTGCTGACACCACTGTTCCTCTCCAAAACCCTTCCCCCTCCAAACCTGAGCTGCACACCCATTAAACAAGGACTTCTCATTCTCCCCTCCCTCTGGCCCTTGGCAGCTCCAGTTTTCTTTATGTTTCTGAATTTCATGACTCCAGGTACCTCATAGAAGTAGAATCATGTAGCATTTTGTCTTTTCCTGACTGATTTGTCTCTCTTAACCTGATGTCCTCACGGCTCATCTAAGCTATAGCATGAATGTGTCAGAATCAAGTCCACACAATATTCCATTGTATGCTTATACCACATCTTGTTATAAATCCCTCCATCCTTAGAGAGCTGTGTCACTTCTACTGTTGGTGAATGATGCCGCTGTGAACACGAGCTGCAGAGATAGTGCTTTTGACTCTTATGGGTCTGACTCTAAGAGACAGCATATTAGCAAGTTAACATGGCCAAGTGTCGAGAGATGATCCAACCCTTCAGCTCCTCACTATGCAGGAATAGGGAGTTTAGATTGGTCCTTCTAAGTCCCTGCTAGTTGACATTGTCACCTAAGAGATCACTGAGGCTTATTTTCAATTTCTTACATTACCTTCAACACGACTGGAAATAAGCTGGTGTGTGCCATTTTCTTTCCTGACTGGTTCAGCAGGGCTACTCTCTGACAAAGATCAGCCATAAATCTTCCAGCTCACCCCACAGTGAGTGGAGTCCAGGGTCAAAGCAATAGTCCTCACCCTCTGTCCGGGTGCCCTGGAGAAAATGCTGAGCAGGGTGTTCCTCAGACGGCCTCCTCCGAGCCCAGACATGGGACACTAGCACGTCACAACAGGCCGTAATTCTGAAGGTTCAGATGTGTGGAGGAGCAGGTTAGGTCTCTTGTCATATAATAACCTCACATAGAAATGGCCTGATATTATATGATTGACTTATTTAAAGGGCTTATAGAGCATTGCTAGAAAGTTCCATTGTACTCCAGAGGAAGAATTTGCTGGAGGGTAGGGAAGATGTTGGTTTGGGAATGGTAAGCGTAGAAAGAGCAGCACTTAAAATAGTGAATTGGGGGAAGGCGGTTATGAAATGCTACCATCCTTGTATGCTTGTTACTAAAAATTAACTTGGGAGATCACAGATGTGATCACAGGTGTCATAGTAATTAAGCTGTAATAAAGCAATTGGAGATACACTGATATATACTGGGCTCCTAATAAAAGGTTCAGCTCAGACTTCATTTCACAGTTCACTGATGCCATCCCTGAGTAGTTGCCAAGTTCCTGTCCATCCATTACAGATGTCCTGAGTTCTCAACACTGCTGTTAGTTGAGTCTCCGTCTTCCAACGCTGGTGTTAGTTGGCTTTTTGTCTCCCTTTATAATTTGAGCAGTTCTTTAAAAAATATTTATTTTTAATGTTTATTTATTTATTGTATGTGTTTGCCTGTCTGGATGTGCACCACATATGTACAGGAGCACTCAGAGGCCAGAAGAGGGTTGCAGATCTCTGGAACTGGAGTTACAGGTGGTTGTGAGCTACCATGTGGGTGCTGGGAATGGAACCCGGGTCTTCGATTAGAGNAGTAAGTTCTCTTAACCACTGAGCCAGCTCTTTAGCCCCCTGGAGTGACGTAAGGTTAAGAACATGGTTTACCAAGTTGGTGAACTCTAAGGAAAACAAATGGAGACTGAAACAAACAGAATGGCCAGCACAAAGAGTCCATCGTCCTCGGCAAGGACAGATCAGAACTGCAGCTCACTGGCTGTCATTCGCCGTGGGGTGACAGTGAGTGAATATTGACACAGTGTGGATGGTGAGCTGGAAGAAGAGGGTGGGAGTGAGAGAAGAGGGAAGAGGAGGAGTCAGGAGCAGGGAGGGAGGCTGCAAGAGTGATGGCTCTTTCCAGATCCGTGAGCAATGCTGCTTCGTCCTCCCACACCCTCGTTTGAGAACCAGTCCTTCCCCTGTAGTCATGGTTACATTCCCAGTGTGTTCTGGGAGTCTGGGAACTGCTCACACTCGAGAACTGTAGAATGAGATGGAGTTTATAGATTAAAACAACACACACATATATATACACATATGTACACATACATATATATGATATGTACACACACACA
>LZPO01066312.1:364561-392110 GCA_001675575.1 Neotoma lepida | reverse complement strand
GTTCCAATAGATAGCCAACCAAAACTAAAACAGTGAAAACCTGTTAGAGACCAAANTGAAGTGAGCCTGTGAGGAAAGGAAGAAGATTTAGAATAGTTTTGCCTTTCAGGTTTTGAGTGGGGTGGAAATAGCCACTGTTNCAGGTGACTGGCATATGTAAGGATGCCCCCCCTTTCATGTGGTGAAATGAAAGTGGTTTAAAGGGTTGAGACTTGGCTCAGTGGTAGAGAGCTTGCTTAGCAACAGGAAGGCCAGGCTTCACCCCTGGCACCAGGAAACCAAAAACCCAAACCACGAAACCCAAAACACACCACCAAGGAAACACACCACCAAGGAAACACACCAAGTGACTGAAAGGTTTTTTTTCTTTTTTTTTCCCACCTTGAAAACATGCGAAATAAAAGAAGCCCACCACACAGGGGAATCCTGATTCTGCCTATGTAGAGGTACCTAAAGGGCTAGAGAGATAGGTCAGTCAGTAAAGTGCTCACCTCAAAAGCATGAGGACCTGAGTTCAATCCCTGGGACTCACATGAAAATGCTGAGTGTGGTGGTGCATGCTTGTAACCCTAACACGTGGGCGGTGGAGACAGTTGGATCCCTGGGGCTCACTGGCCTGCCAGTCTAGCCTAACTGGTGAGCTCTAGGCCAATGACAGACCCTGTCTCGAAGGAGGTGAACAGTGTTCCTAAGGATGACACAGGCAGTTGTTTTCTGGCCTACACATACATGTGTGCATACTAATGTACATAAATACACACACACACACACACACACACACACACTTAAAAACAGAAAATGGGCATGGAAAAACTCATGACAATAGAAAATACCAGCCAGGGTCATTGGCTAGGGCAAGGTGTGGTAACAGGCAGCTGTTTTTTAATGGGTTCAGGGCTTTGGTCTTGCAAGATGTGAACACTTTGGAGCTGAATGGCATCATGGATACCATGTGGGTACACACAGTGCTATTGGGTTGTACACCCAGAAATGGTCACAATGCTAACTATTATGCACAGTTTCCTGTAGGTGGGGCTTTGTAACAGACTGATGCTAAAGAAAAGTGCAAGAATTGTGGGCTGGGGGGTTTAGCATCCTGGTAGGGCCCTTGTCTTGCATGGCACACCAGGCTTTGAGTTCTACGCCTATCTGAGAGAAGGGGGATAAGGGAGGACCCGACCTGTCGCATACAGGTGGGAGGGAGAGATGACAGTACTTCNTGGCTGGATTGGTACATCCTTAGCCTGTAGTAGCTTGTCTCCTCTGACTTAGCTTTTACAGCCCACTGGGATCTCTTTCAAGTGCCACTGTGTGTGTGGCTCCAGCACACCACCGGCCAGTCCTAAAGGGCTCTGCAGTTGAAACACTAGCTTTGTGGAAGCCGGAGTTTGGGAAGTGAGATAAGCTTCTTACATGGGCCCTGATAACCCTCTCTGAAGGGCTTTAACAAACACCTTTATAACTGTTATAAGGATCCCGTTTGATAAGGCAGCAGAATCGGGCACTGGGTAAGCCGAGGGTGCCTGAGAGCAGGCGCTGTCCTCAAGTGTTATCTTTTGTCTCTTGTTCCTTGTTTGGGTGAAGGGCTGGCCTTTGTTTTCTTGGTAAGCTGATCAGTCATGACCAGCNCAGGCTTTTCCTTAGAGACCTGCTGACTGTGACCAATTTCAGAAACTGCTTGGGCTGTGGGGACATCTCCTACAGGCTAGAACTGCCCTTGATTTGAGCGCGTTGGCTGCCTCTCTGGGGTGGCTTTGGCTCCCGGAGGATGGTCTGCCTGGTGAGAACATGGTGTCACCAGGCATCCCACACTAACAACTCTGGGGGTGCCCCTAGACTTGGCCAGACGCTGTGATTGGCCGCTTTTCACAGACCTGCCCCCATTTCTGGAGGGACCTCCTCACCTTGGTGTGGAAGAGGCCTACATTTATTGATTCCGTGGAAGACCCACCAGTACTAAGCTCACAGGAACCAGAGGGGAGAGGAATCAGAGAGAGCCAGGCTAACATTCTGTTCCAACACTGCTTTGGGAAAGCCACAAAATGACATCTCTGAGGTACAGTTTCCTTATCTGTCAAACAGGGATAATAAGAGTAATTTCTCCCCTTGCTTTTCCAGCAGTGGNGGCTATGGACCTATGCCAAGTATTCAGAGCCCCAGAGGGTGGAAGGGTGAACAGGATGAGGGTGGAGTTGGAAGTGTAGGGGGAGGAAGGATGCTGCAGCCCAGGGTTAAACCCAGCAAGAGGTGGCAATTTAGTGAGAGAATTAGACAACAGGTTTGTTTCCATTCTAGGTAGACACGGATACCACTATATCAGTGTGCGTGTTNGTACTTGTGGCCTTTTAATTTACAAGGTTTAATGAGCAGTTTTCTGCCTTAATAAATTGAGATTCCTCATTCCAGTAGGAGCTTTCCTCCTTAGAGTGGGAGGGCTCACAGACTTTATTCCCATTTCTTTCTCTTCCCTCCCACCGAACTTGAACCGCCGTCCCTGGGTAGGATTCCAGTAAGGAGGGTGCCCTCTCAGCTTGGAAGCTTACTTTATGGCTGGCAGGTGATTGTGTTAACATCAAATAAACCCATAGGTTAGTAAATAATGAGATTGTTTGAGATTAGTCTTCAAAAGGAGGCAACCATACCTTGTAAAAATTTAACCTTATAGCCAGGAAGTGACATTAACGGTCTTGCTTGTTGTTTCCAAACTTGAGNCGACCCCGAGATGCAGANCTTGNTCTGAAACCTGATTCTCTTTTGTTCTCNGTGNATCTCCATCTGTCTCTGTTTCATCTAGCCTCCCTTTACCAAAAGACAAANGGGAACGACNGCAGNAGTTTTAGCTTATCTTCCATCCTCCACCATGGGTGTTTACTTCCAGAGGTTAAGGTCACTTCTCAGCGAGGCCCCAGAAGTTGTAATCTAAGTTTAATAAGATCTCAAATTATTACTTTTGAACATTTGAAACTTGTCACAGTCCAATCTGGGTTTGAATGGTACAATAGGATAATTCTATCTGCATTTGTTAAATCAAAAGATGCCATATATTGCCAGGCATGGTGGTACACNTGCTTAATCCCAGCAGGCAGGTCTCTGGGATTTTGTGAGTAGCTTAGTCTACATGGTANAACTGTATATTACACGGTACCTNCTAACTCAGGGACAGAAAACTGAGGAAATAAATTTACGGATCCGAGGCTTCCTGGTGAAAGATAATTTTTGNTTTTAACTTCTGAGCAAACAAAATGTAGAATACTGGGTTTTTTGGTTTTGTTTCTTTTTTTTGTTTTGTTTTTGAGACAGTCTCTTACTGGCCTTGAACTTCTTCTGATAATCCTCCTGCCTCAACCTTTGGAGTGTTAGGATCACAGGTGTGCACCACCCGTGGCTATGGTACCTCCTTACTTTCTCCTGAATGGAAGATTTCTCTCTATGAATGAGAACTGGGACCCAACCTCAGCAGAACCATTCTTCTGTTTTGCCATTTCAACTCTCATACGATTCCTGCTATGCTAATATATTTACTTAGGCCTGTAAGTATGGGCTATATGCAAAAGAAAAATTTTCACTAAAAATATTGTCTACTTGAATGTATATACTGGTATAATAAACATATGTCTTGTGTGTTGCTCTGGGAGTAGAATCCAGGGCCTTGTGCNTGCTGGATGAATGCTCTACCACTGAACTACCAGTCCAAAAATGAATTTGTAAATTTTTATTATTTCTTTACTTTTGGTCCTGCGGGAGCAGGATTGAGACAGACTGTCATGTAACCCAGGCTTGTCTCCAACTCACTATGTAGCTTAGGCTAGCCTTGAACTCTTACTTCTGTCTTCTAAGTGCTAGGATTAGAGGTATGTGCCACCACACCCAGTGGTATGTGTCATTCTTCCTGCTAAGGAAATAAATACAGTGTTCTGGTAGAAGTTTGGAGAGATGATAAAAAATATTCATAAAACTATATTAAGAACATGTGTTAATTACCAGATTTACATATTAGAAATTGTTCCCTTGTACATTAGTATTATACTTTAACAGGTTTGTAACAAGCCTTTCTCTGCCCTCCAGCCAGCTCCCAAATAATGACATGAAGACTTCTTATTAATTAGGAAAGCTTGGCCTATAGCTTAGGCTTGTTCCTAACTAACTAGCTCTTATAACTTAAATTAACGCATATTTTTATTAATCTATATTCTACCACCTGACTTTACCTCTATCTCACTCTACGTGTCCTACTCCTTCTGCGTCTGGCTGGCTTCTCCTCTGTGCTTAGATTATTTCTTCAGCGTCCTCTCTCTGCCCAGAAGTCCCACCTATACCTCCTGCCTAGCTATTGGGTGCTCAGCTTCTTTATTAAACCAATCACAGCAATACATCTTCACACAGTGTACAAATATCCACAGCACAGGTTCTTAACTCTTGTTTCTTCCAGCTGTTTTTATTTTATTTTTATTTAGTTATTTTGGTGTTTTGATACAGGGTCTCTCTACAGAGCCTTGGCTGTCCTAGAACTCACTATATGAACCAGGCTGGCCTGGAACTCACAGAGATTCACGTGCTTCTGCCTCCGGGTGCTGGGATTAAAGGCGTGTGCCACCACACTTCAGCTCAGCTGTTTTTATTTATATTTAAAAACATCTTATGCATCTGTTTCTTTCCAGATTACCGTCCTGGATGCAAAACGAAGTATGAACATTGGAATATTTCTTAAGCAGTTTAAAAAGTAAGATTTTTGCACACATCTGGAATTTTAGGCATATCCATGCTGTGGGAGTGTGACTGAGCTGAAGTTCAGATTGTGATCTGAGCTAGGGGCATTCTGTACTTCTCCAAGTCCATCCTAGGTGGGTGGCTCCGTGGGTCTACAAGCATCTGTCTTTGCTGTGAGCTCACAATCTTGAAGTGAGGGGAAAATGCCCTGCAGTGACCACAGAGGGCTTGTATGTCAAGAAAGTGTGTGTATATTTTAAATTCTTTGACAATTTCATATATATATATGTACAGAATTTAGGGTATTTCATCCCCATTACCCTCTCTCATCACTGTCCCCCATCCCCAAAACTATTCCCTCCAACAAGTCCTCTTTGACTTTGATGTCTTTTTTTTTTAACCTACTGAGTTTAATTATGATTGTTTACGTGAGTGAGGGGTTAGTTACAGGAACATGGGCAGCTTATCAGTGGCTCTACCATTGAGGAAAATGACCCCCGTCCCAGCACCCATTAATTGTCCATAGTGCCTCAGTGAGGGTGGGACCTCATGAACCCCTGATCAGGCAAAGTTTTCATTCATCTTTCCCCAAAGATCCTNTGGTGGGTGCTGCTGTCAGCTGTCCTGGGATTCCTGGGGATGTTTCCTGGAGGAAGGAGCCTTAGAGTGGTTTCCAGTAGTAGAGCTGGTGGGGCCTCTGGACCAGGAAGAAGCAAGTGGAAGAGAGGGCAGAGAGATGTGCTTGCTTTAATTGCCACCAGCAAACGCAATTCCTTATCTTCTCAAGGTCTCCTCAGTCCATCGTAGAAGATATCCACCAAGGAAAGAGTGAGCATTATGGAGCAGAGACGCTTCGAGAAATCCTTAAGCTCTTGCCAGAGTCAGAAGAGGTAAGGAATTTGCCACATTGACTTTTGGGTGTTTGGAGTGGTGAGAGAAGCTACATGTTCTTCTGAGTGTGAGAGGCCNCCTTCCTTCCCAGGGTCAGAGGAGTCACACAGAGGAGTAAAAGGTGACCAGCCCAATAGTATGAGCCAGGCTTACGGAGTCAGTCTCTGTTCAGGTAGAGTTGTCCTGTACCTGAGAAACTCGGGCACAGTTCTGAAGGCCTGCGAACTTTAGATTCCTCACCTGTAAAATGAGGACAGTGACCCTTACCTCATGGGTTCTCAAGATGACTAAGCCCTGATTATGCAGCCAGCATGGTAGTTGGCACACGGGAGCTCAGTACATTTCAGTTTTCTTTTCTATCATCTTAACATTTGACCTTTGCTTAGAATGAACCCAGGTTATAATACCTACACCTTGTCTTTTTTAAAAAAAGGAAAAGAAAAGCTGTTTTGGATAAAGATACTGTAAATGTAGGTGAGTATTAACCNAGGGTGTTTGTGTAATGGACTAAAAGGGGGGAGTTGCTGTGGTCACAGACAGTACCGTGATAGAAAGGTATTGATTTTTTTTGGACCAGATGAGTTAGTTATTGGGTAGTTAGGAGCTTCATAAGAGAAAAGAGACTGGCAGTTTAAGACTTTAAAAAGTGTATTTATTGCTNTTGTGTCTGTTGGGGAGTGAGTGAGTGACATGGCGCTCCAGTGGAGGTCAGGGGACAGCTTTGTGGAGTTGGTTCTTTCACCTTTCTGTGGGCCCCAAGGATCAGGCTCAGCTCACACACCAGACTAAAAGGCAGGAGCCCTTACTCACTGAGCCAAAGCACTGGCCCTANGCCCCAGAAGAGCAACTTTATAAAGCCATCCAGCATCGCAGTGATACCAACCTTTACTTANGAAGAAAGTCTCAATAAGAAATTACACAAATTCACATGCTTATCAACTTTGAACTGCAAAACAATCATAGAATTGTATAAAAGATTTTATTTCTGTAAATAAAAGTAAAAGGAGACATTTTATAAGTAACAAGTAAGGAGGGAATGAAGTGTGGCTCAAATGTATGAGGCACTAGCCTGATCCTTATCACTGTAAGAAAATAAATAAATCAAGAAGATAAGTTTGTTTTTTTTTTTATAAATCATCTTTTCCAAAAGTACTGTTGCCTCCTCATGCAACCTGCCGCCATCCCAGACATCATTTATGAAAGGTGATTTTGATGCCATTAATAACAGGAGAGAGGGTTGTGCTTTTCCTTTTATNTTGACGGGTTCTAAATTCACANTGGATATCAGCGGGTAACTGGAGGCTCTAGTTATATTCACATGTATCTGCCAAGGGGATGCACTCTCTCTGCCTCAGATTTTGTTTACAAATGAAGTGTCATTTACTTAAGCCCGGATGAATTAATGACCTTTAATGTAATCTAAGGGTCTTAAAGTCTCTTAAAGACCGGCGGTCCTCCGTCTTTTTTCCTGTGTAAAGAATGGGGGTTTGAGAATCTTTGCTAGGATGAGCAGGGCCGGTTTCATTTGAGTTTTAAAATGATTATTAGCTTCCAGCTAGGGATGTAGCTCAGAATGCCTCCCTAGGATGCNCGTAGCCCTGGGTTTGAGTTCCAGCATGGAGGGGGAGAAGACTGATGTGCTTCTGAAACTGTATCCCTGCATGGCCTCTTGCCTCGCCCTCCTCAGGATTTCTCTGANCGCTCACTAACTGACCTCATCGGTTTTTTTAAAGGGAATATCAAATTTGACAGTGCATGTGGAAGCGCTCAGAAGGCTCCTCACGGTAAATGAGAGTCAGGCGTGAGGCCTGAGGGAGGCAGCCAGCTCTGGGCCGTGACGTGCTGGGAAACTGAGAACTGTTTTCTTAATATCTGCATGTTTCATGNCCAGTTCAAAAATGATTAGAAAACACANAGGAGTTTCTCGAAAGAGCAAATAGCTGTCAAAGGGCCTCTAGTTTAAAGATCCTTTTTGTGGTGTTTGAGTTTTGTGGGGTGTCACTGGAGCAGGACTGCACANGGCCAAGTGAGGAAGAAGNACCTGAGAGCTATCCAGGTCACCCAGGTCCTCTGGCCCCAGTTAGTGAGCTAATTGCAAAGAAGCCTGGAGTAGGACTCCTGAGATGTCTTTGAACTCCCTGACACAGGCCAGAGCACACAGTCTCTTNTGCAGGGTCATCCTCAGTCTGAACGTGTGACAGGCCGGTCACACTTGTTTACATTACTGACTCTGGGCTGCAGGTCACCACACCCTCCACACTCCAGAAACACCCTGCCCGGTCATCCCTCCTGGACTGCTGGGTATCTGTGCTGACCAAGGGGCTGCAGGGGAAGCAGATGCTGCCTTAAGAATGGTTTGTGGGCTCTGGTACTACCTAGACTGGTGAGGACCCTGGAACATCTTGGTCTCTGATGGAGATGAATGATGAGGCTGAGGTCAGGGAGGAAGCTGGGCCAAGTGAGAGAGGTTTGGAACNGTGACAGANATACACTAATANGTGTTTGTGTGTGCATAACGACTACTAGCCCGGGGTGTAACACAGTACTCATTTTTAGCACAGGAAATAACATCACATCTACTGAAGCCCTCTTCTGCCAGGCACTAGATGGGACAAAAGGAAATTCAGTGGGGCTATATTTACAGGGCTCAGTCCAATGATGACACAGAGAGCCCATCAGCCACAGAGATGATTATTCTGTAGCCTTTTCCTCATTTACTCTTCACAGGAACACTATGAGATANGCCTTATTTGCAAATTACNTCGGCTCTCACAGGTTGCGTGGTGTCTCAGGATTGCTAGGTGATACAAGAGAGGTGGACTTGNACCCTCATTTCTTTGACCCTGAGCAGTTCTTTCTGTTGCCCTCTGCCACCTTTCTTAGAGGAAGGAAGGGCAAAGGTTGTCAAAACTGTGTCCCTCACACCACGTGGTCTCTCAGCCTTTTCGTCACCTCTGCTATCACAGCCACCGGTGTGAGCAAGTGTCATTCGAATCCTCCTGTAACCTTATCAGCACGCTGAAAAATATGAACGGAAACAGCCGTTTTCTCTCCTGTCCCTGCCTTCTCAGCTGACAGGCCAGCCGAAGCCAAGGTTAATTTGTCATCAGGAATTTCTCTGCCCTTCACCACTTATCTTTTATCTGGCATGTTTGTTCATCTTTCTTCCAGTATGTGGTTTACCCTTGCAGAGGAAGAGGCGGGCCCCAAATAAAAATTCTGGGTGTGCTTTTGTCTGCGGTGGTTCCCATGCCAGGGATGAGGGTGAAGAGGGGCCAGGGCCGCCGCCCAGCCTGGCCAGCCCTGCTCCTGCTGTGGGCTGCTGCTCCACTGACNATCTCAGTGTCCTGGGAACAGAGCGAGAAGGCGCTGGTTGAGCTGCCTGCTCTGGTGGTCACCCCCACCTCCGATTCTGAAGAAGAAACTCAGGGCTTTCTGGATGCTGGAGCAGCCCTTTGTGCATGTCTTCCCAAGTTTCTTCACTCCTCAGCCACTGGCTGTTCCGTAGATGGCGTGTTTGTGGGCAGTCCTGCCTCTCTGAGGCTATGCAAGTGGATTGGGGCAGATGAGGAGGCCACCTTTTCTTTGGCCTTTTGAATCTCAGGAGCATGTTCTGGCTCTTACGACAGAAACTGGGCACAGCAGGGGTCATAATGAGAGGCCCTTGAATCAGCCAGCAAAATTATGCCTAACTGTTTTAAGGCGTGATTTTTGATAATGACGATGAGAATGGGTAGTAATTACAGTTTGCTCACCTCGCCTCTTCCTTTCCCTGCCACTGGGAAGGCGCAGTAATCCCTCTTAATGAATACAAGGCTTGCTGGGAACTAGAGTGAAGAACTATATACATGGCATTTCAATTTCTGTCTTCCGTCTCTGTTCCCTTAAGATCTATAAACATGTGTGGCCCTCTGCATAAGAGGAGATTAATCCTTGCTCAGTCACTGTTGAGCATATGTTTAACAGAAGTACTCAAAGTTTAGTTGGAATGACCTGCTCTTGTGCTTCAGCCTGAAATCTGTGCGGTTGTTTTCCTAAGCTTTGCACACAGTGAGCATGGGGTCTTCTAAAAGACTCGGCCTCACTCTGCCCCTGCCCATATATAGTGAACTGTTAAACTCTGCTCCAGGAGGAATCGGAATGCAGCCTAGGGCTGTCCCAGTTCACAAGCGAGGCACTAATTGGAGTTGAGCTAAACCGGAAGTGTCCTGAGTCCTTCCGTGTAGCAAGGCTAAACATGATAAATTCACTCTATGGCTCTCTGCAAGTGGGTCAAATGTAGTTTTGCAAATGTCTGTTTTCTGCCCCAACCAACCAACCAACCAACTAACCAACAAACAACCCCCCTCCCAAAAAAAACCAAACTAATCGGNGTATAGTTGAGTAGCAGAGCATTTACTTTATCAAGTATGAGGCCCCAGGTTCCGTCCCAGGACCACAAAAATGAAAATGAAGTAGAAAAGCAGCTTTGAGAGAGATCTCTCTCTCTCTAGAGAGTGAATTTGTACTGTTAGATTTTATATTTTCACATAATTGATATAAAGATATCAATTAGTAGGTTTTAAAAAATAAAACCTTTATGTTTTTTAATTATAATTTTCTATTTTTATTTGTCCATTATTTNTCTTTTTGGTTTTTGTTTGATTTTTCTGGAGTGGGTCTTGCTATGCAGCCTAAGCTGGCCTTGAACTCATCCTCAGCCTCCTGGGTTCCTGGGTACCACCAGGACAGGCTGCAGTTTCCATGGCTTCNTAGGGCTTGGACTCAGTCAGGATGGGGAGGGTGGAAGAGAGCAAACTTGTAGAGAGCAAGCTTTGTGACGAATAGCACGGTCCAGAGTGTGGCGCCACGGTAGATCTTGTATTAGCATTTCAAGACCCTGGGTTGAATATCCAGGAAAGGATATTCCTTCCCATGAAGGAAAATGTAAAATTGGTCAATACTTTCTGGCAACAGTTAGCTGCAAGCCTGGGTTGTACCTGACACTAATGGGACTAAGGTACCACTTACATAGAGACTCTTAAGAGTATCTTTAGAAGTGATTTTGCTCTTAGCTTGGTCCAGTATTCTGTGTGGACAAAGCAGGATTTTTCTGTCTGATGTAGTTTGAGAGCTTTGTCTCTGCCTCCACCTCTGCCTGCTGTTTGGCTGTATACCTACGTAAGAACTCTTTACTACAGGAGGGGAATATGTGTGTGTTTCAAAGCCTTCATTTAGCTTGAATTTTTTTATAGCAGCAATCTGTTCACTGTAGATAAGTAAAAATAACTAGAATGAAGAGCAAGTAAAAAGAAAAGTGGTAACATTGTGTAGGGGGAGCGATGTAGACATCTTTTTTTCTTGATTTATGGAAATGTGGTCTTCATACTATATAGACTATCTGTCTTTTCATAGGACAAATAATTTTTAGGTATTTTANTTTTGATTAAGTGCATTACTTGTATGTACTGATGGGGTTCCATATAATGTGCACAACAGCATGTACTGATCAAATCCAGCATCCCTTTGTCCATGCTCTCCCTTCCCCTGAACAACCTTNCTAGTCACTATTCTANNGTCAAGACATTTCTTAGCTTCTGCNTAGGTCAGAGAATTCACAGTAATTGTCTTTCAGCATCTGGCTTATTTCACTTACCNTAATGCCATGTGGTTCCATCCATTTTGATATGAAAGACAGGCTTTCACTCTTTTCTATAGCTGAGTGATACTACATTGAGTGTAATTCTGTATTTTGTTTATCTTTTACCTGTTGATTGGCATCTAGGCCGGTTCTATACCTTAGCTACATCATAGGCAGATATCTGAACATCCATCATTCAGTTGAAGCTTGTTTCCTTCTTTTTACCTGTTGGAGAGCCACCCTAGACTCACTCCAATAGTGTAGTCCAGGNTTGGGTAGCCCAGTGGTACAGNNCATGCTTCTCATGCCTGGGCCCTGGCCTCTATCCCAACANTGGGGGGCAGGGAAGCAGTAGCCAGATGAGATGACACACATCTGTAAACCTAGCATTCGGAAGGCTGAGGCAAGAGGATCAAAACTTTGAGATTAGTTTAGGTTAGATAGCAAAACCCTATACAAAAAGAACGAACAAAAACAACGGTTATTATCACTTAGATACACAACCTGCTGCCTTGTTCTGAAAGAAATTAGTAAAGAAAAGAATGAGTTTATTTAGTTCAGCCACTGAGAGTGAAAGTGTAGGTGGACTTTTCTATCCTGCTAGCCAATTCCCAAATAACCACACAGAGGCTTCATATTAGTATAAATGCTTGGCCAATAGCTCAGGCTTGTTACTAGCTAACTCTTACATTTTAAATTAACGCATATTTCTTATCTATACTCTGCCACATGGCTTGGTACCTTTTCTCAGTACATCAAGTTCATCTCCATCTCTCTGTGTCTCCTCAAAATTCTTTTACTCCCCCCTTTTGCTTCCCAGGATTCTCTCTGCCCTGAAAATCCTGCTAGCTATTGGCCAGTCAGTTCTTTATTAACAATGAGAGAAATACATATTTACAGTGTACAAAAAGATTTTTCCACAGCAAGAAAGAACCTAGTTTTTCTCCCCACTGGTACCCAAGGCTCCCTTAGACTGTATAGGAAGCCAAGAGGCAAAGGCCAGAAAACATGTGGGTTCAGCTGGGAATTTTACCTGCCCTTTCGTCAGGGACCAGGTCGCCTCGTTGTTCTTGCAGCCTGTGTCCATTCTCTTGGTGGAGAGGTCACTAGTGTGCCTTTAGAATGTAGAAAATCTCCTCCATCTCTCCATCGGGTTCTCTGTCAGTGTGAGTCCCAGCCACAGCATCTACCCATCCAGCAGTAGAGCTAGACCTGGGACTCAATGGTGGAATTTTGGCTAGTATGCTCAGGGTCCTGGGCTCGTCCCCAGATGTGAAGACGGATAANCAAGCAAGCAAACAAAAATAACACAGTAGTAGATGTGGATTCCTTTTTCTTAGCTCTACATTTTATTAATTTGAATTTAGCACTCTAGCATTATTTTCTTAGAATGATCCTAAGATGAATTTTATTCTTAAATTTTAATCAGTTTTTTTTTTTTGTCTTCTCCCTTTTTCTTTTGTCTTTTAGGTAAAGAAGTTAAAGACATTTAATGGCGATGTGTCCAAGCTCTCTCTGGCAGATTCCTTTCTGTACTACTTGATTCAGGTGCCAAAGTAAGGAAGGCTGCAGTCCCTGGCCGCTGTTCTCTGTGGAGCGGGGTTGTTACTGACTCCTGGTACAGTTTTACTTAATTTTATTTTCTTACTGTTTTTTAGCTATTCACTTCGGATTGAAGCCATGGTGCTAAAAAAGGAATTCTTGCCATCTTGCTCTTCTCTGTACAANGACATAACAATTCTAAGAACTGCTACAAAAGGTAATTGAATATGTGTTTCCACATATAGTCTCTTTTCATCAATTTTGGTAGCTGTTTATCTCTTTTAAAAAAATTCAGATGAGATTGGAAATGGAAAATCCCATTTTCGGATCACCTAAAAAGGGAAAAGGGTGTAAGGAGGGGTGCAATGCAAGTGATGAACATCAATTTGCATATTATCTTTCCGTGGAGGAAAGTGTCTTTCATCTCAGGCTTCAGAGTAAACCTTGCAAGTAGCAGCCTGTCTTGCTTCTCAATGTGGCTAGCTTTCCATGTTCCGTGTGTGTGTGTGTGTGTGTGTGTGTGTGTGTGTGTGTGTGTGATGTCTGTGGTATGTAGTATAGTGTTTGTTGGGTATATGGTATAAAGTGTGTTTGCGTTATGTTTATGTGTGGTGCTGTGGCTTTTGTGGTATTTAGTATGTATTGTGTGTACTATATATTGTGTTTGTGTGTGGAGTTTGGTATATCGTGTGAGGGGTGTGATGCTANTGAGTGTGGTATGGTGTATAGTNTGTACGGGTGTGTAGTACATGCTAACACAATGCCTGTGTCTTGGACCGTCTACATCTTCCTTTCTCTGTTGACTGAGACTACTCTTCCAAAAGCAGACAGGCCTCCTTTCCAGGCTGCAGCGTTGTGCCTTTTCCTGCCAGGGCTTCTGAGGTTTCTGTTCTGTGGCTTCTCCCACCTACCGCCCCTCTAGACTCCAGCACGTGAAGGTCTGTTAAGTGTGAGACAGGTCAGCTGATCCTTTCATGTCTTGAAGCAGCTAAGCTTCTCCTGCCCAGCCTCCTCTCTTGGGGTCTGCCTCCTAGGGCTGGGGCCTTTGTCTCTGGTTTTTCGTGTGTCTTGAGAGTGTAGGCTGGCAGCCCTGCAGCTCCCTGGCACTCCCCGCACTGGCACAGGCAGGTCCACCCACCTTCCCATCTTCAGCCCTCCAGCCTGGTTTTCTCCCAGTCACTTCTCTAGTTGTTTTTCTGGAACTGTCTGCTCTTATTTGGTCTTCTTGTTCAGTTGCTCTTGCCTGTGGTGAGAGGAAAGCTCTCCCTCCAGCCTGCTGCATTTTCTTTATGTTGGAGCAGCACTGAAAAGGAATTTTTCTTCTTCCAATATGGAGACCTCTTCCAGTTCTTCCCATTCTGAGGCTATTTGTTACAGCAACAGTAAAAGGACTGAGCTTCCTGTTCAAACAGCATTGGCAGCGCTTGTTTTCATATTGAGCAATATAAATTTGTGGGCACGGAGGAAACGGTTCTTATCTGTGTAACCTTCCCAAACTGGCCTTCTTAGATAACGAAATACAGGCACTGGTCCAAATGTAATGTTTTGAAAGTAATGCCAGACTTAGTGGAGAATAGTGACCTACAAGCATCATAGGTGACATTTTATTACCTGTGCTGTCATTTTAATAACCAGGTTGTTTGTTTTAGCTTTCCAAATATATACTTTTAATTGTGTTTCTTTATAGGCATGTATAAGAGATTTAGTGTTAATAAAGAATTAGTTTACCGATACATTACTGGAAGTTTCCTTTTATAGCCTTCAGCCAATCCAAATGAAATGTGTTTTGAATAAAATGGAAAGATGTTTTGAGTACCAGGGGCTTGAGGGTTGGTGGTTTGCAAGTTATTTACATGACATCCTCGCTTGTTTATTCTTTATCTTTTCATAACTCATCGGCTAAGCAAAATGTTGCTGGCTATTGGTTTTCATGTTTCATAAATACAGTCCTCAAGGATAGTGAGTAAAAGGAAAAAAAAAATCAAAGAATTAACTGCTGAAGAGGAGGAAGTTGATCTCCGCATCACAGTGTTTCCTTGGGCTTCTGTGTTTTCTGGGACTTGAAAATTGTCAGNGAATGACTATGGGCATTTANCTGCCCTACATGTTTGAGCCCCAGCTAAACACCAAGACATAAATCACACTCTNTTTCTATTATCATACATGGTGACAGTAAAGAGTGTTTGCTTTGGGGTCAGAGCTTGCTCCAGACACCCTTGAACTTGGGTGCGGAGCTGTCTTGCGTGTGTGTGAGGTCTTTCTAAGGCACAGTGGTGTGTTCCTTTTGACAGAGCTGATGTCATGTGAGGAGCTACATTCAATATTGCACTTGGTGCTCCAGGCTGGGAATATCATGAACGCTGTAAGTAGAACCCCCAAGGAGACGCGTGTCTGCCACGTCATTGTCTGTCTGAAGGCTCAACACAATCCTTTCTCTTGCCTTGCCTTCTTTAGGGAGGGTATGCTGGCAATGCTGTAGGATTTAAGCTGTCTTCTTTACTCAAATTGGCGGACACAAAAGCAAACAAACCTGGGATGAATCTTCTGCATTTTGTCGCACAGGTAAGTAGAGGGACGGAGAACGTCTGTGAATACCCAGTGGAGACAGAGTGGTTTTCCCGGGCAAGAGATAGTTTCTCTATTAGGGAAAGGACAAGGAGTATANGAAGAAGATTCTGGGGGAGCTGGACAAGGGAGGTAATGAGGCTGCACTCAGAAAGCAGGAAAGGATTCAAACGTCAGAGGTGCCGANTTAGAGGTCATGGTTTAGCCCTGGGAAGCAGATGGAAATTTGTGTACAGTAATAGCATGACCAGGATTTTTGTTTTAAGAAAATAAGACACAGTGAAGGCTGGGTTGGAGAAGAGCAGGAACAAGGGGATATCCTGACCATAGCTGTCTAATTGTTTGGTGCAAGCTAGATGGAGTAACCATTGTAGGAATAGAGCCTAGAATGCTAGGTGTTGAAATCTCCGATGTAAGATGAATCAGATTTGTGACCAATCTCTTGGGAACTGTGCATCGGAGTACTGTCTGCTACTGTAGGATTTAGAGTCTGACTCAATTTATGGCTTCTTGTCTTTGGAATCTGGGAATGGAAACCAGGGTCTTAGCATGCTAGGCAAGCAGTCTACCAAGACCGTCTCCCTACTCCAGCCTCTTGTCCTCAGTACTTGATGGAAAAGTCAGTATTCAAAGCACTGAAGTGAGAAACTGTTTCCTTATCCAGCCTGAAACACTATCTGGTGGGGCTCTTTTGGAGAGATGTTGGCATTGGCTCTCTGTGGCTTGGGCCCTGCTCCTGTAGGAAGGAATCCCCTAAATGGTTCCCTCCCACTTACCCTTCCCAAATCAGCCTGCAAACAGCTGAAGAATCCAGACACCTCCTTGGCTTCTATGCCTCTCATTAAAGTTGGTTTGCAAACTGGTTTAACAGTGAGAGACATCTCATAGCTTCGTTGAAGAGCATGCTCACTGAGATGCCTGCCATTTAGGCAGGGTGTATTGGGTTTTCTTGGAAACAATAGGCGCTAAGCTGCTGCCTCATTCCATTGGGTTTCAATGCCCATGAGTTGAATTTCATGCAGGGATTGTTTGTCTTGAGAAGGTTAAAGGTGTCTGAACAGTGGAGGGCAGTTCTGGTAAATCTTAGGAAGAATATCAAAGATCATGTCTCAGGGAATTGCTCTCAGTGTAGCGAGCTGAGAACTAAGTGTTGTTTCCAAGAAGGCTCCCTGCAGCTCTAAGGGAATGAGGCTTCCCTCCCAGTTTAATTCATCCAGGAAGACAAAAGCTTGNTTTTGTTCCAGGAAGCCCAGAAGCAAGATGCCATCCTACTACACTTTTCTGAGAAGCTGCAGCATGTGCAGGAGACATCGAGGTGAGCACAGAGAGGAAGCGCAACCTGGTTTCCTGGACCACCTTCCCATGAAAGCGGTGGAGTACTCTGAGATTCCAATCTGAACTCAGAAACATGCTCTCTTGCTGAAACGGTTTCTCCTGTTTTTGCTTTCCCTGTGCTTGGTACAAGTGTGTGCGCACCTTTGAAATTTGGGGATTTTGAACAACTAATTGTTATTTTCTAAACTGAAAGAAACTATTTTAGTCTATTCTAAAGAGCACCATTCAGTATAAGAAAAATAGGGATCAGAGCTTCAAATCCCTCCTGCACCCGAGAGGTTGAAAGGGCACAGCTTATTACCTTGGGAGTTGGTTTGGATCAAACTCGTAGGGCCATACCTCACTATTTCCCCATGGACTTGAACATGGTACATTTATTTTCTATTACATTAAAAGAGGTTGGAGCCACACCAAGGCCTGTGAAAGAACTTGATTCTAAATTAGTCACTCAGCTTTATAGAGAAAGTGTCTACCAAGCATGAAGCCCTAATTACATTACTCTAATTTGCTTCTAAACCTAATATAGATGCATGCTTTAATGCAACAATGATCTGTGNNCATATTATCTCCATTCTGTTATTTAACTTAGAATAGCCCCATGCATCCTCTGGTAAACACTGCAGTTAANTGGTTCTTCAAGAAAAAAAAGTCTTGATTTTTCACATTTGCTGATGTCTGTGCCTTAAATACTGCTAGCCTGACTGGTTTCTGGCTGCCAGCACAGAACCACTTAATGCAGAGTTGGGAAGAAATGCACACAATAGCCTCTGATGAGCTGGCTCAGCTCACCACTGCTTGTATCAACCAAATTAATATCATATACTTTTTTTTTAATGAGAACTTACTATGTTGCCCAGGCTGGCCTGGAATTCCTGGGCTGAAATGGTCCTCTTGCCNCGGCTTCTTGGAGTAACTGGGACTACAGGCAAATGACACTCTGTCTGGCCATATAATGTCCTTATTATTTGAGGGACTATAGCTAGCCATGACAACATGAGCCATCTGCGTATAAAGAAATGAACCACAGCTCACAGTCCTGTCATTAGACAGTATCNAACTGTTATTGACATCCAGCCACAGATAATATGTCTTTCAGACACAAGGATTACCAGTGTGAAGACTAAACACTTCATAATTCATGTTTACAGATCACTAGATTATGCACCAAGAAAAAACAGACATAAGATACATTTTTAATTCCTAGAAGAAATTAATATGCAATTGTTTTTACTGTGTTAATACTATAGAAATATTACACATATCTATAAAGAAAATTAGTGTTATGTTTCTGAGTTAGCATTTCNTGTTNGTACTGGATAGCTTAGCAAAACATCATTGTCTTAGAGAAACCTCTCCCAGTAAGGTTTGTTTGTTTGAAGTGGAAGGTGAGTGACATACAAAAGTGAACTACAATTAATCCTTTTATTAAGAACTGTGTACCACCAAAGACCAGGAGAGGCGGAAAGCTGTTTGCATAGCAGAAAAACTAAAATTCATAATAGCAACACAAATACATCCAAATGTACAAAATTCCCCTGGGTTTTGGGTTTCATCTGCTCCCCTCCCTGGTGACAAAACTGTCTTGGTGTTCTGCTGATCTTGATTTGATGGCTGGAACAAACACACAGAGGTCGATCCAGTCGCTCATTTGCCACNCTGTTGGCTATGTTTTAGTTCTCTGTAACGTATGGGGAGAGGTGGAATCTGGCTTCCTGTGACCCGCAGGAGGAAGTCTGAATGTCAGCCTCCATTGCCTGGCTCCTTGTGAGTGAGGGCATCCCAACACAAGGAAGTCAGCTGCTCCCAGTCTTGCTGGGTTTTCATTTTGATGCTTGTTGCACAGGAGCGCTGAGATCGTCTGTCTGAAAAGTTCCCTCAGTCCTGTGGTCTGGGTTGGCTGGCAGCCTGCTGTCCTTAAAAGTCTTGTGTGTTGAGGAAGCACTCACCTCTAAAAAAAAATGGGTGGTGATTCACTCAAGATCTAAACACAAGAGTGGGTAGATGGGATCCCAGCGGCTCCCCTGTCCCAGGCTTGGCCAAAGATGGGTCTTGTTTGGGATAGCCACATGATGCATGGTGTCTTGGTGCCAGCTTCCCACTCTCCTCTTCCTTCTTCAGATTATCTCTGGATGTCACGGAGTCNGAGCTGCANTCTCTCTTTGTCAGAACAAAATCGCTGCAGGAAAACATCCAGCGGGACCAGGAGCTGTCTCAGCAGATGGAAGACTTCCTCCAGGTCAGTCCCTCTCATCATCNGGCCATCTCAGCAGGCTGGCCTGTGTGATTGGTGAAGGCACAAGAGCCTAACCATGCTTTTCTCCCAAGTGAATACAAGGATCCTTGTGTCCCACTGCCCTTTCAGGGCAGAGGATAGCACATTCGAGAAAGGGCTTCTGCTGAAATGGCGGCAGTCCAGGTCTCTCACCCTGGGACTCTGCCTGGCAATTTAAGGTTTGGCTCTGTAGCCTTCATAATTTTGGNCAAGAGGAGAACGTTCCACAGAACAGCCTGACACTGGAGGGTTTGGGCTGATGNTCCTTCATGTGCTTCTGTAGAAGAGAGAGACCNATTGTACCTGTCCTGATTTCTACTGCCAGCAGCAGCAGGGCACACAGAGCTTCGGTGCCCATCAGCACCCGAATACATCAGCCCACAGGGTGTGTCAGAAACCACTCTAAATAACATCAACAAAAACCAGTAGAGTGGATCTGTCNNTGACAGCTCAGTGTGACTCACTAATCACACAGTCTGACGTACTTCTTTTTATCTTCCTTATTTAAAAAACAAAGTGATACCTTCNTTCTGTTGCATCCAGCCTTCTGTGAGACCCTTGAGCCATGGCAGGGCTGCTGTGGCAGGAGGCAAGAACAGGATGCATGGCCGTCAAAGTCTCCACTGGTTTGGAACCCATGGCCTCGTGCCTGCTAGGCAGGTCCTGTACCCTAAACACTATAGTATGCCCAGTCCTACCCACGGTGCAACGGCAACACAGAGGCTGTCTCCATTTCCAATACAGAGCAGTAATGANTGTGGTCAGGTGCAGAAAGNAAACAAAGCAGAAACNCAAGAATGAGAACAGTCACATCAAAATTTAGATTCTGGTTGTTTCTTAGCCCAGTTCTTATTTTAANTATTAAGATCTTATACTAAATCTTTTTGTCCTGGAGATGCCGGGGATTGAACCTATGGCTTTGCACACATGCTAAGCACACACACTCAACTGAGCTACNCCTCCACGTGTAATCTTGTACCGAATCTTAACAGAAGTCTTCAATATAAAGACCCAGCTGCCTCCTCCTCGCCACTGGGCTGCTTTTCAGAGCCAACCTTGTTTTAGCTCTTTAAACATTTTATTTATTTTAATTTTATTTTTGGTAGTGTTTGTTTTAACAGTGCGGAGACTGGAATCTTTAAGTGACAGGTCCAACCTCGGTGTCCTTTATAACCTGTATAGACAGAAGGTGCCACACAGATGAGTGTTTTCCAGGTAGTGAGATGAGACCCTTGGGAGCAGACTGACTGGGCTCAGGCCACTGGCCCTTGGACAATAGTCTANAGGCGACACATCTCTTGCTATGAGCAGCACACAGCTGTTCAAGGCTTGTGGCTTTTCTCATTTGTTTGGCGATTGGGTTTGTTTGTTTGTGTATGTACAGGGATTGCAACCCAGAGCCTCACACATGCTAGGTAAGTCCTTCCAGCCCTTATGCAAGGTTTCTGAGCAGAAAGGTGCCGAAACACATCCCTTTTTTTTGCAACTTTATTTCATCATTTTGAGCCGACTTTGGGTGAGACATATGGGTCTTGGGCTTTGACCCACAGCAGGACAGCCAGATAGTGATGAATGCAAGTTCACCTCAGAGCTACTAAACTGTGTCTCCTTGGCTGGCACAGCTCCATTCTGGGTTTATGCAGAGTGCTATGGAATTTATGGCGTCAGACTCCACTGTGGCTGTTTTCAGGCTGACGTTCAGAGTGTTTGGTTGTCCCAGGTGCTGAGGGCAACTTGGGTTCTGTTTGGCTTTTCCTAACATCCATCCATCCATCCATCCATCCATCCCCATGGGGTCTGCAGATCAGTCATAGGAGGTCCAGACTTTTTTTTTTCTTTTTTGCCATGCAGAGGAATGATAGACAAAGAGTTATCTTTCTGTGAATACCCTCTTCTCTGTGAAGAAAATACACGGAAAAAAAAAAAAGAAAGAAAATACATCGGGAAGGCTCTCACTGCCTTGGGCCACTGACTCAGATGGTTACTGTCTCTGGTATTCACTTTCCTACACAGTTTTTGTTCTCCACCGCCCCTAGAATGTATCTGGTTTAAGCAAAAGCTTACTGAGGGGAAAGTGGTTGGACTNGTGGGAGGTGGCACGTCTGACAGGAATTTCTATTTCTGCTCTGGAGCTGGCTGAGTGTGCACAGACAGCAGCTCCCCTCCTCCAAGGCGGGAAACCTGTTTCTTTCCCACACCTTAGGCCCAGCCCCTCACTCTACAAGAACTTGTTCACGGGTAGACTTCCTTAAAATATGAACGTAAGAGTCCTCTCATGAAGTAATATGCTTCTTACAGTCCTTCTTCATATAAGCCTAGTAAACAAGGCAACAGTGAAAGCCTTCCATGCAGTAGTTCAAATCTCCAGTCCCCTTCCTCTCCCCACACTGCTACCTCATGATGGCTCAGATATTGTCACTAACCTGTGACCCTTGGACATCACAAACCCCATTCTAAATGGCTCGGAAAAGTGCTGGGAATGTGCAACCTTCTGTCACACACACACACACACACACACACACACACACACACACACACACTACTTGTTGAAGTAGCACTGAAATCTGTAGTGGCCTTGGAAACTGACACATCCCAGAGGAGTCAGGGAAAGTCAAACAGTAAAGTAGGAATTGGAATCGGGCCCACCAGTCAGAACTGGGGAGTTCTGATACACCCCAAACCTAAACGTGGGCACAGCTGTCTCTGGTAGCACCCCAGGTTGCCATCGTGGGCAGTGGGGACAGTGACCCATTAGAGTTTATTTGGGATTAAGTGTAGATCCCCTGTCAGCCAGACAAGGAGGACAGCTTGTCAGGACAAGTTAACTTCTGAGACGTTGGCCCAAAAAATAGTGTTTTAAGAGGAGGAAAAACAAATACAGCAGAATTTCTTAATGACGACAGGCTGTTTTCCTTGGCAACTCTGCTAGTGGTCTTAAAGATGAACTTTGGTCAATGACGCTCTGTGGGTTAAGGCTCTCNTATTTACTTAAAAGCAGGGTCTTGCGATGTAACCCAGCTGCCTTTGAACTCCTAATCCCCCAGTCCCATCTCCCAAATGCTGGGATTACAGGTGTGCACTAGCACTCCTGGCTTCTTCAGTTCCTTTTGTGGCTTCTGGGTCTNAGGTAGGAGGTCACCTTGTCCCCTTGGGGTTTGCATTGGGGTGACTCATTTTCCTTTTGGCTCTGAGTGGCCTTTGCAGCCTTCCCTTTCCAGAGACCTGCAATGGAGCCCCGACGGCGCTTCCACCTCAGCTGGCCCTGTTTACCACATGTGTCCCTGTTTGTTTTTCTGTAGTTTGCTGTGGAAAAGTTGTCAGAGCTGNAACTCTGGAAACGGGAGCTGCAGGGCGAGGCTCACACCCTCATAGACTTTTTCTGTGAAGACAGAGAAACGATGAGACTGGATGAATGCTTCCAGATATTCCGAGACTTCTGTACCAGATTCAACAAAGCTGTTAAGGTATGGCTGTTGCCGCTGCCTTGTTTCAAGGGTCCTTAGGATTTTCATTTTTCTGCTTACTGACCCAGTCCTCTGCCCATGACAGAAAGATGGCCATCAGTTCTTTGGTTTCAGGACCATCTGNCTAGGTGGCATNCCAGGCTCTTGGCAGGGATGAGTGGGAGGTGGCTCTGCTATAGCATCAGGAGTCTGTCACCATGGCCTCTGGCCTTTGCTGATCATACAGCATTTGGAATACCCTAGAAGCATTTTGCTAACTTATGTTGATGGGACTTGGAAGTTTCCTGCACATCTGACCGTTTTTCTCAGCAACCGCCCCCCCACCCCCGCAGGAGGAAGTGTCAGCCTCTAGGGAGGCTTGAGTCACCTAGAAGAGAGGCCTTCCTCTTGCCTATTTCCAGAGCCACACACTCTAGTGGTGTCAGCACCATGGGGTGCTGCCATTAGTTAGCAAGACCTTGAAGGTCGCCCAGATTGAGGGAACCTCCTGCCTTAACCACAGGCAGTGGTCTCTTAGTTGAATTCAGAAGCCAGAAAACTTCCTAGGTTGCTGGACCTTGGTAAATGAAACATTTATCTGTTGATAAAAACATAAATGTACCTCAGATCCCATTATTTCAGGTGACTTTGAGGAACCAGCTACCCCTAATTTATCTGCTGACCATATTTTATTTACTTACCAACCTATTCATTTACTTATGGTGTAGGAGTAACCCTGGAGCTGGCACTATTGCTGTTTTGAATGCAGACTGTAGATGGATTTAGTGGAGGAACTGATCCCATTTCCTCCAAGCCCAGCATTCCTTTGGGTTCCTATCCACTCCTTTCTCCATCTAGCTGAGAGAAGGGAGCTGAGCCACGTTAACACGCTTCTGTCCAAGCAGTGAGCTCAGCTGTAGGAGGCTGTGGGGGTTGGCTGGAGTCTAACTGACTGTCTCTGAGGCTCTCACACTCCATCTGGATACTGCAGGCCTGTGAGGCCACTGTGGGATGCTCTCAGCCCAGTCATCCTGAGAGTCAGGGCCTGGGCCACCCCCCACTATGTGAAGACTTAAAATGAGAAGACCGACAAGCTTGAGGGCCTAAGGGAGGCTGTGGCTAGAGTTGCAGAAGGAGCCAAGACTCCCCAGGCAGAGCTCCACAGGAACTTGGAAAGGAAAGTCCACTGGAAGAGGAAACTTATTGTCAAATAAAAACTGCTAACAATAACAGAACTGAGGTGTCCACGTAATTACATGATTACATGAGCCTCAGAACCCAAAAGAAACTCATGAATTATAACACAAATACAGCCGTTTCTGCATATCCACACCTGCAGATTCAGCCAACTAGAAATTGAAAATAGTGTTAAAAAATTATATCTGGGCTAAATGTCTATAGATTTTTTTTGTCATGCCTAAACAATACATAAGTANCTCTTATACTGCATTAGCTGTAAGTAATTTGGAGTTGATTTAAGGTATATATGAGGATATGCATAGACTATATGCAAACTCTGTTCCATTTTGCATAAGGAACTTGAGCATCCTCAGATTTGGTATCCAAGGGGGAACCAGGAATAAATAAATCCCCTGGATATATTGAGGGACAACAGCATATGAGCTCACACAGAGAGGTGAAGGACACTTTGGTGTCTCCATTTGGGTTCTGTGTCATTGGGGAAGGTTGATTGCTTTCCAACAGGGTAGACAGTTGAAGGATTTGGTTCTTTTGTTTGTTTGTTTGTTTTGGTTTTGGTTTTGGTTTTTGGAGATAGGGTTTCTCTGTGTAGCTTTGGAGCCTGTCCTGTAGACCAGAATGCTCTGTAGACCAGGCTGGCCTTGAACTCACAGAGATCCACCTGCCTCCCCTGTGCTATGATTAAAGGTGTGCACCACCACCACCCAGCTGGTTGAAGGATTTGTAAAGCACACCTGTTTATCTTGTCTGATTGTGGGAATGGGCCTGGGCATGAGGGACAGGGCCATCACCTCTGCTTCAGCCTGTGGTTGGCAGAGCCACCAGAGCACTTTTGGTATTTGTTCATTTATTATTATCCAGGAAGCACTCCAAGAACATGATGAAAGGTGTCTCTCAACGTCTTTAGCGTATGTTTATATACCCAAATCAATGTTAACTAGAATGACCTGCTTATGAGTGTGTGGAGGAGTGTGGATAGAGCCAGGCAATTGAGTTGTACAGTTTTGTGTGCACTCNTTTAGCATCTATGGTATTTTATTTACCTCTCTACAGTTGCTTAGGTGGCTTTGCTGGAGTTGAGACTGCATGCGTATATGGAATCCTAGCCCATACTGGAAGCTGGACATTGGGCTGAGGGATCAAATGAGAACTGCAGACAGATTGTTGGAGCCAAGTCTCGCATGCCCCTTTGTCAGATCCCTAAGTTGCTTTGGGAAGTTTTCCCGCCCTACACACAAACACGTGTGCAAAAGAAGGCAGAGTCTGTATGGGGGGGGGGGGCTGTCTCTGAAAGCACCTCTCATTAAAGCTTACAGTGAGTGGGCCTAGCATTGCACACAGGCTCTCTGTCTCATGCTGGCTTCTCTCCACTCTATTAGGACAACCATGACCGGGAGGAACAAGAGAGGAAACAGCTACAGAGGCTGAAGGAACTGGAACAGAAGCGACATTCTTGGACAACTGGGGAGCTCGGAGGCTTTGGCAGGAGCAGCAGTGAGAATGACGTCCAGATGCTAGCTAAGAANGGCNCAGAAGACCTGCCATCCTTTCTGAAGCCCAGGCCCACTAGCCCCTCCTACCGGCCCCCCAACACCCGTCGCTCTCGCCTCTCCCTGGGCATCTCTGCTGACCGAGAGCTTTTGACCTTCTTGGAGAGTACCACCAGCAGTCCAGAGGACCCCAACAAATTCAACAGCTTACCCCGGAGCAGTCCCAGACAGGCCCGGCCCACCATGGCCTGGATGGAGCCCAGAGAACAGCAGAACCATGACCCTAACTTTGCACATGAACCTCAGGCCTCAAAGAACCAGGAGAAAGCCCCTCGCTTTGCTTGGCAGGATCAGCTTCCAACACCCCGGCTGGAGGAACCGGCATCGCCTTTCCCACTGGCTGGAAGAGGCCGGGCGAGCCGCCTCCGGAAAAGGAACAGTGAACCTGTGGGCTTGGGTCCCACACAAAGCCCTCCTCTCTTACCATTGGATCTGGGCATTAGGGAGCATGAATTGGTCACAGGGCTGGCCCAGTTTGACCTCCAGAGTCCCAAGAGCCTGGAGGAGGCATCCCAACTGACTCTAAATGACTTTTGTCCCACAAAGCTACAGTCTCCAGGGGATCAGAGCTCACAGTCCTTTGATGCTGGCGGTGACAGCCTCACACCCAAGGACACAGGTCCCCAGGAGGTTCTCAGCCCAGTTGGGGAGGATGACAGGGCTGTCTCTGATGAACCCAGCAGTGAGGCTCTTGTGTCTGTGGTTGTCACTGACACTGAAGATAAGGATCCTGGGCCTCTGTTATATGTCTCGGATACCACAGACTGCTCGCTGACTCTGGACTGCTCAGAGGGAACCGACTCCAGACCAGGAGAAGAGCAGGAGGAAGAGAGAGAAGGGGATGGCTCAGTGTCCTCTGGGGCTGGAGAGGCAGGCAGCAGCCAGATCTCCAACCCTGCTTCCAGTGCCCCTGGGGAGGTGCCTGCTCCTGACTCCAGGAAGAGTGAGCCCAGCTGCCAGGGCAGCCTTCCAAAGGACAGACCCAGCAAAGGGAAGGATGCCACGGCACCAAAGAAAAATTTCCTCAAAGAGGCATCACCGGGGGCCTCAAAGCCTGTCAGTGCCCGGCGCAGCCAAGGGGTAGCACCCAAGTCTGTGAGAACCTTGAACTCCTCTGAGAATGAGCGCATGCGCAAGGTGGTGCCCATCTCCAGGTCCAGCAGGGGAGCAGGTCCCTGGAAGCGTCCAGAGCTGACATCCAGGCCTTCCGCTCGGGAGACACCCAGCAGCACAGACACACTGCTATCACGAAGGAGCTCAGTGCGGGGGACCTCCGACACTTCTCCCAGGAGGCCCCACGTGAGTGGGCCTGGGGCAGAGGAGCCCAGGCTGCCCCGCTCGAGTGGCAGCATGAGTGGGCGGCCAGGGAAGGATGCGGTGGTACAGCCCAGGGCCTCGTTCCGGAAGCCCAGCGCTAAGCCCCTCAGAAACATCCCCAGACAGAAACCCGAAGAAAACAAGGTCAGCAGCCCCACCTCGCAAGACCCTGAAAGCCTCAAGGAAGAGCCCAAAGCACCTCAGACTCCGGGTGTCTCTCGAGCCCTTCCCCCCGTCCCAAGCTTTGCTCGAAATACGGTGGCCTCCTCATCTCGGTGCATGCGAACGGATGCTCCACCTGTGTCCAGAGCTTCTGGCATCACCAGGACAGTCTCCCAGCGGCAGCTTAGGGTCAAAGGTGGCCCCGAGGATTCTGCCTCCAAGGACAGTAGCACTTTGAAGAGGGCCAGCAGNGCCAGGGCCTCCAAAAAGTGCCCTGAATCTTCCGGGGGTTCAAGTGCCAATGCAGAGACTCCACTGAAGGGCAGAGGGACTGCGGACAGATCCTCNCTCAGACTGAAGGANTCAGGGCAGGCTACCCTAGGGAGGCTCCTCCGTCCCCTGCAGAAGTGATGGAGCCTGTCTACAGCTCTATCTTCTGGGATTTTACCTGCCAGGATGGGCTGCTGGGGTTGAGGACACGAGAGGCCAATCTTCAATGTCTTGTTACAAATCAAGCAGCTCACAGGTGCCACCTGTTAAAGGTCACGTCACTAAAGGTACATGGAGATCTGTAGCCTGCTGTGCAGACTTCTGCTTCGAAATCAAAGCTGAGAATTTTCTGTTCTACACAGTGCTTAGCAAGGCCCCAGCACCTCCTATCATTCATACTCAGGACCCTAACTCTAACTCCTGCCCCGAGACAAAGATCCGTAATAGTCTGGACATGTAAGATGACAATTCTTATGTAACAAGTAAAAAACAATTTCTGGCCAGTTTTTATATATCAAAGACTTATTTTTTAATATTATAAAAATAAAATGATGTTTTAGTTGGTTCCTTTTTCAGAGTGAAATGCCTCCCTGGGGAGGGGGTATTATCCTTAATATGAAGATGTTTGTACCCTCGTGCCCCCATCCCCCAGCCTCTGGGTTCCATTTGTGCTCT
>LZPO01066312.1:344783-364463 GCA_001675575.1 Neotoma lepida | reverse complement strand
TTTGAAGGGTTGAGTCTGTCTCCTGGAGGACTTTATGGCTTCCTTGGGTTTTCTCCTCAAATGACTCCGGGTGAGGATTTTATGTGAATAGGATATCAGATTTNTGTGGGTAGAAATCTGATGCTACTGTAAGTTCAGGGCTTTCCAAGGGTGTGAGACTCATGGGGGAGCCCATGGCTGTGGGGAAGTTTGCCCTGAAGATAGGGCCAACTGTGTAGGGTGCTGGATTTTCCGCAGTCTGTGCCGTGTTTTAGTGGGTCTGCTCAGCTGAGCATGGCTTTTCCAATCAGCTTCCAATCTGTGCAAATGGGTGATGATCCCTCACTTTTGTCACTCTGGGTGGAGAAGAAAAAGACCCTTCCTGTGGGCCAGGCTTCCTTCTCTCCTGGAGCCTCAGTGCCCCACCCCCAACTCCNTTATTTTATTTTATTTTGCTTTTTGAGACTGGGTCTTACTGTGTAGTCTAGGCTAGCCTCTTACTTAGAATCCTCCTGCCTCAGCCTTCTGAGTGCTGGGTCAGGGTGTACAAAGGANCGCACCCAGCTCCAGAGATGGCTTCTTGGTGGCAGCTTCTTTTCCAGGGTACAGTGCTTTTTAAGTCCTGAGAAAAGCCAAACCAAGGTCCGTTGGTTCATTGTAAACAGACTCCCACTCCCAAGAAAACTTGATTTCAGAAACTTTACTGTCAGGAAAATGTGTACCGAGATCATGCAATCATGAGTCCAGCTATCATCCTGTTCATTTCACTACTTTTNATTTTTTAATTTAAATTTTTATTTATATGAGCATTGGTGTTTTGCCTGCATGTATATCTGTGTGAGGGTGTCAGATCCCCTGGAAGTGGAGTTACTGACAGGTGTGAGGTGCCACATGGTTGCTGGGAATTGTACCCAGTCCTCTGGAAGAGCAGCCAGTGCTCTTAACTGCTAAGCCACCTCTCCAGCCCCCCACCCCACCCACACACACACTTGTTTTTTTTAAAGTTTTATTACACTACTTCATTAAAACTGGGGAATAGAAAACATGCTTGAAACTCTTGATTTTTTTAAAGCCCTTCTCTTAGAGAAACCTCACTTTGGGTGGGGACTGGCTGTGTGGTGACTGTGGATGGTGCTATGGTCGGTCTCCCTTTGGTGAGTCGTTGCCTTTCCTCCTTTGGCTGAAAACTGAGCTGCTGCACCTGAGCTGAGGTAGTGGCAGAAGGAAGGCCCAGTCACCATCTCTTGTATTCTTGTAGAAAGAGAAAGGGAAGGAGGGAGGGAGGGAGGGAGGGAGGGANGGAGGGAGGAGGGAGGGAGGGAAAAGGGAAGGAAAAGAAGGAAGGAATACAGCCCTGAGGAGATGTGTCTGGGCTGCTAGGAAAATCCTAGAACATATATGACCCCCCCCCATGGATATTTATATTATGAGTCATAACAGTAACAAAATTATATAATTTTAGTTGTNAAGTACCACTGAATACAATTTTATGGTTGGGGGTCATCTCAATATGACAAACTGTATTAAAGGGTCGCAGCATTGGGAAGGTTGAGAACCACTGCTCTAGAACCAGGTAGATAAAATTGTCTCCAACCTAAGGCCTGTGAGTGGGTGGGAAATGGATGAAAGAAGTCATATGCTTTTGGATTTATGGATGATGAATGAGTAGGGCCCATTGGAGGGCCCCCAAGGCCCAATCCTTGCTGTATCCCAACACCATGTTGCAAGCGTCTCCTCTCCTTAAGTGTCTGTCTCCCAGTCCACAGAAGTGTGACATGGCCTCCTGATGGTGGTCACTGATGNTGTCCAGTGACCTACCATCTCAGTGGGNCAGGACCACTGTCTGTCCCTGAAGCAGCTTCTAGGATCCTGAGCAGAAACTGAGGCTCAAGGGCTGCTCCAGAGAAGGCTGTCAGTAAGNTGCTGTAAGACCACAANAGCTGGGTGCCCTGAGAAGCGGTAGCGGCCCCAGCCCTGTGCACATCTGTTTAACAGGTGGCCACTCCCTTACTCCCTTGTATGTACAGTAAGTTTGGAAGAATAATCTGCAGTGGAAAAATGTAAATANGCTTCTACCCTTCTTGATTGAGGGTGAACAATGTATTTAAAGGTCCATTTCTATGTGCTTTATGGAACAGGTAGTTTAATAAAGTTGTTTGTAGGAGTTATGTTTGATCTCAACTGCCTTTGTAGATGTGTCTCAGCTATCCTGCTAGGAGGGTGTTTAATTTCTGTCCCAGAAGGAAGGTGAGATGCAGGAAGAAGGGGGGCTGGGATATGGCAGTCTTGGCCCCCAAAGGTTTGATAGAGTAAGGCTCAGTGGGGTGTCTTAGTATTGGCTCCATGCCATGCACACATATCTGAGGGCTTGGGGGTAGGCTTTGCTACAGGCCTGTAGGGATCCAGGTTTATCCCACAAACCATCATTGGAACACTTGATGCTTCTTGGGGCTTTCATTCCATGCAGATCCAGGCTTTGTGTGATCTCCATGGGGCTGGCAAGTCCGGATCTGTCCCCATGTGTCCTNTTTGAATTGGGACGCTCATTGGGAAATCGCAGCTCCTTTTTGTGTCTGGCTCAGGAATGAGCNGAGGGAGGGAGGTGTTGAATTTGAAATGCGCTGTGGGTGCATATTTGGAAAAGAAAGGAGCATTGTGGGTAGGTGGCACCTCATACCTCAGGTTTACATCACATGCTAGTCCTAGCTGTTCTGTCTGACAGCAGGCTAGAGGAATGTCCCCAGGTATCAGCATCCATGTGTTAAGGTGAGAGGCCCTAGGACACTTCAATAGAACTCAGTGCCCTTTCTGCCGTGTACAAATTTATGGACATCTGCCTTCAGTNTGCAGTGTCCTTCCCCTACATCTGCCCCTCCCGCAAAGACTCCATTTCAGGAAATATACCCTGAAACTTCATTCTTAGTTTTTCATTATACTTTTACTTATGTTCAATTCCTGTTTAAAACAATAAGTTTTTTTGTTTGTTTGTTTTTTGTGTTTTTTTTGTTTGTTTTTTTGTAAATGCCCCCAAATATAAGTATCAAACATAAAATTTGAGTAAGGGACATTGCATCAATCGGCAAATGCTTCTTAAAATGATTTGGGTTGTAAGTATAGCGGGTCTACAGTTACCACACCTAGCATCCATGGGGTAAGAANGTGTAGCTCAGACAAGCTACATGGTATAACTGAGCACATAACCCTGAACTACTGGGCTTTGCCATCCCCAAGTGTCTTCCAGTTAGCATACGCCATGCCTCACTGGGCCACCTAAGTGAGGACAAGAGTAGCCAACAATGGCTTTTTTGTCTTCCAGTCCAGAGTTCTGTAATAGAGTTTTTGAGTTTCTGTTTGATGGAAAAACTGACTGCACCCAAAGAACATCATGGTCTTCATAGCCAGTCTGTGCATGCCCTGACCCGTGGCTGTGCCATCGAGGAATCTGGCATCATGGCCACCAGCCTGTGGGGTAAAGGTGCTAGACCTTTCAGTGAGGAAATCTGCTTGAAGCCCCCATTGTTGGATTCATGTGGGGATTCCTGGAATCTGATCCTAGACTTTGACCCGGCCTCCTCAGGCACTTCCAAGGGCCAGATCATGCAGACAGTGTCTAACCTGCAAACAGATGGTATTCTCCAAGTTTATCTGGGTTTGATTTGGGGAATTGCAAATGCACTTTCCCTAGGTAACTATGTCTCACCCCAGAAGCAGTTTCCTAGGACAGACCCTCTGCTTATGGTCTGGATGCCTCTGCCCCGACTCATCCCATCTGATGGAGTCTAAAGCCAAGATGGNGATATTAGGAGCTGGGGTCTTTGGGAAGTGCTTTGTGTGAGGGTGGAGCTTATGTGAACAGGGTTAGTGTTCTTATAGAAGAGGACTCAGCACACTGGTGAGAGGCTCCATCATGCACCAGGAATCAGGATTTCCTGGGTGCTTGACCTTGGACTTTGTAGCCTCTAGAACTATGAGAAATAAATTTGTTCTTTATGGGTTTTTTTTTGGTGTATGGTATTTTGTTATAGCAACCTGCATGGACTATGACACCACCTATAAGAGGGCTGTGGCTATGACACCACCATAAAAAAGAACCCCACTTACAGCAGCATTTTCTGGGGCAAAGTACAGTATTCATGTGTCCCCTATTTCCTAACAGCAAGTAGAGGCTAAGGCACTGTGACCTGAGGGAACAAGTAACCAGCNAACTAACTTCCCCACTCAAAATCACCCCCTCAGGGCAAATGCAAGGGCAGGCAGAAGCGTAGCTATCTTCTAGGCCAGCCCCAGGAAACGTGGGCCATTTCTCTGGTCTGTGACTTCCTCTTGCCTGTTCTTCATGAGGCACACACTGGCCCTATAGGAAGGAGATTGCTCCCTGTTTTCCATTTTCCAGAAAGAAGGCTAGATTTAGCCATTTGCTGCCTGGACACCCTCGAGAAGCTGGCAAGCCTGGTGGGAGAAGAGCCACGCCGTCAGCTGGTAGCTAGGCAAGTAGGCAGCCTTGGTGATTGGCAGGATGTTCCATGCAGACAGTGAGCTCTCCTTGGAGCCTTTCAAACCAATGGCATCTGGGCACCCAGCTGTTGTGTGGAGGCCTCCTGTGAATAATGGAATCGTTAGGGGTCAGTGATTTGTGGTCCTACTGAGTCAGGATCTTCCCAAAGAGNTCCCAGTTTTGGATTTTAAGCAACATCCTAGTGGTCACTACTCATCCTGCCACTGAGGCAGGCCAGAAGGCTAACTGGCCTCTCTGCTTTAGTCTGAATACTTGTGTTGTCCTCTGGGGCATCACTTCCAAGATGAGGAGGTGAATTGATCAGCTGGTCCCTCTGGAAGCCTGTGTTGGACGCTGCANGTGTCTCACTCCCCTGGCAAATTGTGTGTACTNGACCACTCCTTTGAATCTGGAGCTTTCTTTCAGTCATGTAGCATTGGAGCTTCTGTGAGGACAAGTCCAGAGAGTACAGGAAGCGACCTTTGACTCCATCTTGCCATGGTGGGCCTTTAGAAAGATCAGAGCTTCATGAATGGGAAGCAGCACTGCTAAACACATGATGAACCTTGCCAGGCATTGCCCGAGTGCTCACAGTAAGACAGTCAGCAAAGCTGCTCTTTATCGCTTGGCTTTCCACNTGTTGGAGCATTTCAGAGCCTTTGTNAGGGTCACTGGACTCTGAGAATTTGGCTAGTGGCTGGAGTTTCTTCCCTCTTGCTCCATCCCTGGGGCCAGGCTGGCCAGCATCCNTGCTGACCTTACCTCACAGGACCAGGGTGGGCACAGCTCTCCAGGGTGCTGACTTTGCATCCTGGGTAGGCTCCATATGCTTTCTGCATCCTGGCATTGTGTGAGAACACAGATGTGATGGCAGTCCTCAGCCCTGAACAGAAGCATGGACCCACCTCATCCCAAATCTGTCACATGTGATATTTCACCTGTCATCACTCCCTGCTGTAAATGGCTCCCTACTGGTCCGAGAAGGCTGCTGAGGGGACACAGACAGTCTTCCTACTTTCAGGGACAGCGATTGTGTGGGTAAGCACTAGAGACAAGCTTGAGCTCTTTGGATGAAAATGATGGGACAGCTTTGGAAACTGCTCCAGCAAAAAGAACAGTACCTCCATTCAGCTGTGGCTCACCGGTCAGGGCTAGTTCCGTGTTTCCCAAGGCCTAAGCGTTCCCNAGCCAGCTGATTCATCTCCGGGGAGGAGAGGAAAGCAGCGGGCTGCCTGCAGGGCAGGCTTCTTCACTCAGCTGAGAGACAGCAGAACCGCCTTCCCACCCCCACAGGACCTCCTACTCCCTACTTCAAGATCAACTCTAATACAATAGAAGTTGGAGTTGCTAGGCAAGCAGCTGGCTATCAGGCTTGATTGCTCATCGTACTTTCCCAACCCCCTGCTTTTCTCACTAGCTTGTAACTTTGGACTCTGGCTACAGCTTGTTCTCCCACAGTGTACGGCTTTGCAAGTACTCATTACACTCGCACTGTCCGAGCCACTAAGTGGGAAATTCTGCTTATCAACAGAGGAATTCTGTGAGCCAGGTGGCCACCTGAGNACTCCCTTTGGCCACCTTCACACAGCTATAGTACCAGANTAAGGCCAACTGATCTGTCTGGACACTGTCTTCAATCGGGGGACCCACCTTCCAGGAAGGACACTCGAGAGGTTGGGTGTGACAGAGAATATGATATGGACAGTCAGGTCCTGACCATCGTGTCTAAGGATGCATAGCTGAGGCCACTGAGATCATTTCCACTGAAGAGCTAGAAGAACTGGGTGTAGAATCATCCAACTTTGTGTCATTCCAAAGATGACAACTCTTCAAGTTAACGCCAAAGCTACATGTCTCCCTCCCTAGCTGAGATACCTCTCTGTCCCTTCTATTGGGATGCTCTAGCCCTGTGGAGAGACTGTCCCTGACTCAGTAACTAACTTGGTCTAGAAGTGCCTGGAGGCCATTTTTCCTGTGCAAGGGACACATCCTGGNAAGGACAGCTGCAGTGTCACGTGTGTTGAGAAGACGGTCCTGATTGTCACCGACAGCACTGTACTTCATGGAGCTGCCTGCTCTTGCCAGCATTTGGCTCCTGACCGTGGCAAACTGTGCTGAGCTTCTCTGCTTGGGAACGACAGACATCTGTCCTCAGAATAGTTCCACAGCACATGACTATCTTGAAGCAGGATTGTTTGTCATTGGTACCAGGTCAGAGCCCTGATATGACAACATCTCCATCGGGGCAGCACCCCCACTGGGGGATGAGTGAGGCAGGCTGGCTTCAGCTATGCCTGCAGGATGGAAAAATTTTGAGAGACCTCCATGTGGCAGGCAGAGAGACCAGCAGGCTTCATAACTGCCCCATGACTGATCCTTGATGCCATCCTTATCTGGCTGAGACCTTGGGCAGGTCACTGACCTGAAATGGGTTTTCTTCTTGCTTCCTCCTCTAGTGGAGAATTCAAGGCAGAGTATCACAACACCTGACAGTACACAATAGCCAGGTTGTGTTGAGTTTATTGATCTATAAAGTGTTCTTGCTTCTAAAGNCCATGATATCATCCTAGAGGTCAAAGTCTTCAGGAGATTTCCTCCTATCCAGATCTNCTAGAGTCCTTCTCTCCTGGGCAATGTTTGCCCAACATCTAGAATGAGCAAGGTGCCCTCTACATAGCAGTGAGCACTGTGTTGGTGCCATGAAAGAACAAAGGAACAAAGTATGTCCTGAGCTCACTCTCAAAGTTAGCAAGTTCATTAGGATCATGAGGAGTGCAGAGGCCTCTCCTCTCTGAGGCCCTGCAAGTCATTCCAGGGTCACCTGCTTTCTCATGGCTCTACTCTGGTGCGTCCTCTGCTTACATCAAACCTGCCTGCCCTGATGCAAGGAAGTCAAGACAGAGGGAGAGAGACTTCAGGGCCACTGGCAAAGAGAAGGCCCTAGGATACTGGGTAAGGACTCGTGAGATGCCCTCATTTTATACTGGTTAGGGCTGGGCCAGTTGTATATCCTCTTTAAATGGGTTTTCTCATTGCCCGATGAAGGTAGGGCTCAGGGACCACCAAGGTCTCCCAGCGCTGTGGTTCTTGGGTGCTAATGGACAACTCTTGTAAGAGTGTTAGGGATGTTGAGTCTGCCTTCTTTACTTCACGGTTTATGCTACCCTGAGGACTTTCACTAAGGTGCAAGGATTCCCCACCCTACCTCCTATCCTGTACCAGTCTTTGTGCTGACCTTCTCTATGGAGAGCATGGGCATTGGAGCCATATGCACCTGGTCAAATCCCAACATTGCTGGTTACTAACTGGGTTACCTAAGTTTCTCATGTGTCAAATAAAAAAGNCCATGTCTACCTTTNGAGGTGGTTCATAAAACTGGAAACATTCTGGAGCCCAGAAGCTGCTGANTAAGTGGTGACTTGGCTCTTAGGAAAGTCTGTCCTGTGACTATTTACTGAGTACTTTGTGACTGGCTGTGGCTCAGCACTGACAAGGAGACCCTTCAGAAAAGCAGGAGTTAATGGCTTATGTCACTCTTTCACAAATGAGAAACACTCCTAAGAGAAAAAGGACTCTGGCTTGTCATCGACTTCCAGAGAATTTCCAGAGTCAAAGGTCTAAGAGCAATTCNAGCACAGCAAAGCACTGCTTCTCGTGTGTGGCTACCCACACATGATGCACATTTCCAGCAACCCATCTTTAAAGTTCAAGGGCCACATCATAGAGGCACTTTCCTCCAGAGGCCTCAGTGGGGGAAGGGAGTCTATGTCTCAAGCCTGTGTCATGTCTACCCTGTCCATGCAGACTCCCTCCTCAAGTATGGCCAGGGTACTCAGCAAAGTGCTTCAGCCACCGGCTAGTGCTTGAGTGTCTGTGTCCAGGATGAGCTGGGAACCAGCCTGGGTCCCCTGCTGGTCATCTGGATTCCTGCCAACTCAGTGTGGGGCTTAGTGACTAAGCCAGTCACTTGTTTCCCTGTAAGCCTCAGCAGCCCCCAGGTTGGGAATATGGCTGGTCCCTTGTCTATCTCATATGGAGGGCAGTGGGGAGAAGGGAGCTCATTTCAAGGGGGCTTTGATCTCGAATGATATGTGCATATTAGAACTGAGCGCTGTTCTTCCCAAGAGCCATCTGGGAGTGATGCTTTCTATAGATCTAAGTTGAAGACAAACAAAATTGCTGGCTTGCTTCCTTTNCAGTCTGCTGATTGCTAAGTCGACCTTCTCCAGAGGACTTTTTTTTTCCATCTCTGGCTGGCCATGAACAGAACTAGTGGTACATCTATCTCATCCATGTCAGAAAAGGACTCAAGACTGTGCTAGCTGGCATTCCCAGATCCAGCAGGCGACAACCGAGTCAGCTGGTGCAGGTTTTCTTGGTTGCTGACTTCTCTGACCCTGATGTTGATAAAGTCAAAACTGAGGTAAGGGATGGCTGTGGAGATGGCTCATTGGATAAAGCACTTGATGTACAAGCATGAGGACATGAGCTCAGATCCCCAGCACCCATGAGACAGTGTAGGCCTAGAATCTCAGTGCAGGGCAGACAAACACACGTAGATCCCTGAGCATACTGGCCAGTCAGTGTAACCAACTGATGAGCTCTAGAGGAAGATATCTGATGTTGGCTTCTGGCCTTCATATGCATGCACACATGAACATGCAGTACACACACACACACACACACACACACACACACACACACACACACAAATTGTTCCCATCTGTGGTGTTTGAGGCATGGCTACCCTTTGGAGGGTAAGTAGTCATGTGAAAGGGACAAGTGTGAGGGAGCTCCTGTGGTCTGGGAATGCTCTGTGCTGATTCTGTGGGCATGTATAGGTTCTGAAAACTCGTCCTTTTGATGTGTGCAATTTCCTCCTGTACACACACACACTGTGATTTAATAATAACAACAACACAAGAGCAAACAAGTGGTTCATGAAGGATTTGGGGGACACCGAGGGTAGAAATCATTTTGAAAGCTGCTTCTCTGAGGACTTATTGTTCCACCTCATCTGCTAGAAAATGACAGTCATAAACCTTGACCAGGGCCCACGCTAATACCCGTGCAATTCTTCTGTCAGCAGCTTTATGGACCTGCGGTCCCAGCAAACTGTTGACATCAGCATGGTGTGCCCACACAGGGCAAGGGTTCTAGATCTGCTGCAGTTAGAGCCAGTGAATACCGAACAGGCTGTGGGAACGATGGTCCCTTCAATCCCTTCTTGTGCCTCAGTGCCGTGGTGACATCATATCCTCCAACCAGGATCCCTCCCACTGAAGCCTGGGTTTTGCTCTCACCTGTCCAGAGAGAGTGAGCTCATCTGAGCTTTGAGGCCGTTGTCCTGGAAAGAGAAAAACACTCAACCACACTGATAGAGCAGGACAGAGCCTCCCCACTCATTAGGAGCCCTTCCCCTTGAGCTGCACACCAACACAAAGCATTGCCTTCAGACTGGGTACCCATGTGATAAGACAAACACAGCCAAGCCCTTNAAACAAACACTGGGAANGCTGACTTGAGCAGTTGGAAAATGGAGCCTGGCAGAGCCTGGGGCTAGAGTGAGCCCCTCATCCTCTCACTGCTATGAAGTTGTGTGGCTGGAGCAGCTCCCCTGCCCTCTAAGGGTCAAGATTCTTAGCCCTCATGCGGGGAATTGAGTGAAATCATCCCCAAGATCTCTAAACAAGAGTAAAATTCCCATGCCCCTGAGAAGCTCGGGCGTTTCAGGTTGACTGGTTGGAATTGTGTGGCCTTGTTTTGTGTGATACCATTGACAACAGAGGAAGAAGCTGATGTGGTGTACAATTATGAGCAGGTTGTGCAAAGCCCTTTCAAGCGGGTATTACTGCATTTTTACCCTTTACCTCCACTCTCCATTCCCACCCTCACCCAGCAGGCACCAATTATCATGTTTTTGATACCTGTTCTTAGATACGTGTGTGTTTACAGAGTGTGCATTCCTCTCTATGTCCCCATATAGATAACAGCCTTGAAAGTATTGTAGCATAATTTATGTAGATGAGTCAGGCACAGTGACACATTCCCATAATTCCAGCACTTGGGAGGCAGAGGCAGGAGGATCACAAGTTCAAGGCCAGCCTTGACAACCTAGAGAGTCCGAGTACAAAAAAGAACCCCTTCATTCCNCATGTGTCTATAATCTTTCTACTTGCTGTGTGTACATCCGGCCTGTTAAATCTCACTGGCACAGAGTCCCTTTGTATGTGACTATCCCATTGTTCTTCCCTTCCTCTCACAACTAGACATCTCTGTTTCTTACAGACCACACCATGACACACAGGGCCTCAGTGAACATTCCACACTCTTCTCCCAGTACCTGCAAGGGAGGTCCTCATTAAATAGAGATATATTCATTGTCACTAAGTACTGCCAGATGCCCTGGGGTCAGTGGCAGCTGAAGCAGCTGCACAGTTGGGGTGGCAGAGCAGGCTAAAGGNTTGCTGAACAAGAGCCATTGTTTGGCTGCTAGGTTCTTTGTGAAGGGTGAGTGTTGGTTGGCCCTCATTTTAAGAGCCACAATCCCCTCAGGCCAGGTAATGGTTTATAAACAGATGTGATTCAGGCTACTGTTCCACGGCCTGTCTCCCCTCCTAGACTGCGAGNCCTTCTAGGGTCGGTCGAGTGCTTTCCGCACCCACAGCTGTGTTATGCCATGCCTCAGACAGAGCAGTGCAGCAGGTGGATTGGGGAGTATACTTGAGCTGGNAGGAACAGATCANAAGTTGCAACAGGGTCAGCAGGAGCTAGCGCAGGGCAAACAANGCTAAGATGTGGCGCTGAGGGGCTCTCTCAGAGGCAGGAGTGGGGCGTCTCTAGCATTATCCCGGGTCTGCCTCTGACCTACAGGTACAACTAAGAAAAGTTCTGACCTAGATGCAGAGCCGTCCTCTTTCCCCATCTCTCCCTTCTCTTGCACTGAGCACCAGCGCCAGGCAGGGCCTGTGCTGACACCAGGCTGCAGGAGACTTGCAGGAATCCCTGTGCTGCATGGGAGGGCCAAGACAACAACGCATAGTGCAAGGATGGGTGCAAAGAGGTGAAAATCAACTGGGCGGTGGTGGCGCACGCCTTTAATCCCAGGAGGCAGAGGCAGGCGGATCTCTGAGTTCGAGGCCAGCCTGGTCTACTGAGTGAGTTCAGGACAGCTAGGGCTACACAGAGAAACCCTGTCTCCAGAAACAGAAGAAAAGAGAGAGAAGTGTCTGCCTATGTGAGGGTTGAATCTGTCCAAAAGGTAACAGATGAAGGTGCCCCAAGCAGTGCAGCCTCAGATGCTTCTGGAATGTGAAGTGCAAAGCCAAGACACAGGGTAGTAAGCTGCACACAGAAGGNACTGTGTAAGGGTTAGATGGATGGAAGGNTTAGAAAAATCACATGGGCTGTATCCTGGGGCAGGAACTCACTGAATGGTAGCAGAGGAGTGGCAGCAAGTTGGCACATTTTGGGGTGTCCCGAAGCCATGAAGAGCAGAGGCAGCTGGGCTGGGCTGGGGTTCTGCCTCAGTGNAGGGNGTGGGAAGTGGTGCTCTAGCCTGAGGCTACTGAGGTGGGTGCACAGGAGGCTCTGGAGATTGAGTTCAGATTTGAGTTGTGGTGTGGAGATGGGCTAGGTCCTGGACCCCAGAGTCATCACTACACACACACACACACACACACACACACACACACACACACACACACACACACACACGGAAAGGTATAGAAACGCATACCCCAGCGTTTGCTGAAGATTGACTGGATAGGGACTGCTGAGAAACAGAGCGCTATGAGTCAGATGCCTTTCTGACAGAGTAGGGGTCTCCAGGCCCTGGAAGAAAACATCTGTGGNCAATACTGTCCAGAAATGAGAGAAGGTCCCTGGACGGGTGTCCAGTCTTCCAGAGATGATAGAGGACAAATCTTCACCTCACCTAGACCCAGAGAAGGCCATCTGGCTTCCCCTATACCCTCAGGACAGAGGCCATCACAGGTCCTAGACAGAGCCCCAGGCAAGGGCAGCTCTCTGAAAGCTTGTCTACAAACAGCAGATGGATTGGCCCCCCTGTGACACTGTACACAGGTCCTGGTGAAGCACTTTCGGTTAATTCAGCCTGGAAGAAAGGAGCAGAAATGACAAGGCCCATCTGGACATCACCGTGCAGAGGGAGCCTCAGCAATTATCTTCCTGTTGGCTTCAACCTTCCCTCAGCTGAAGAGAAATCTTCCTTCTCCACCCATTCACCAAACTGGCCTGTCAAGCTCTGTGGCTTTAGGTGAGAGTGGTGCAGGCTGTGGTGCCTGCAGGTCTCTCTTCCTCCCCCTTCCCTGAGCTTGGTTTGTTTGTTTCATTTGAATCTCTCCTCTGTCCGCTGACCAGCAGGTTCATGACCAGGTGGCCAAGTTGCAAATCTATGCAGCTTCTGCTGTCCCTGCCTCCTTGGCCCTCCCCACCCCCACAGCGAGCCCGGAGCAGAATCCCCCTGAGGCTCCTTCATGAAAAGGCCCTGAAGTCTGTAACTTCTAAACCCTGCCTGACCAGGAAACACAGACTCTAGCCAGCTTCCTGACAGGAGAACTCCCTCTGCTTGGAACTGGTACAAAAGGCTGGGAATGAGGCTCAGTTGGTAGGACGCTGGCCAGGCATGGACCAAGTCCTGTGCTGGACACACCCCACCCCACTCCCTCACCTCCCACACCACACCAGATAAACCAGGTGTGGTGATGCATCCCTGGAATCCCAGAACTCAGGGGGTGGAGGGAGGAAGGGCAGAAGTCCAAGGTCATTCTTAGTTCCACTGGAAGTTCAGGGATAGCCTGGGCTACAGGAACTGGTCAAAAGGAAAGGATAAAGAAAGAGGGAGGGAGAGAGGAAGAGAGGGAGGGTCCCAAAAGTTAGTCTGCTATTCCTTCAACACTGTGACACTTAGCCTTCTGCAGCTTCTGCCAGCACCTGGGGGCTTTCCTGCAGGAGGTCTAAGTATGCCAGGGAACAGGAATGGGGACATTTTCAGCCCAGCTNGGTTACTGTGATGCAAAAGCCCNGAAGCTCCGTGTAGAGATGTCAAGACCATNGAGAGCTTATTGTTAAATAAAACTATGACAAACTCAGTTGGTTTCTTTAAAAAGCAGCTTCCTGTCTCGTCCTCTGTGAGCCTCNCTTTCTCCTCCTGCTCCTTCCTCTCTCACTTCCTACCTTCCTGTGAAGGAGGGAGGCCCTTAATNAGGAAGTCTCAGAGGGATGCAAATCAGCACAAAAGTGCCCCAGGGAAATTGGGAAGCATCCTAAACCTCTGGGAGCTGCCAGGGGAAGGTCCAGCCATTTAGATGCTAAACGACCTGTGTCACTGAGGGTGNGGGCCTGGGAAAGTAGGTGATTAAAAAGGAGGTTGTTGGTTGGAGGGGCAATTTGTGTCCATGGAACCAGAAAGCTATTTGGTCCCTTGGCTGACAAAACCTTTGACCTCATTCCTTAGGGGTCCAATATCTGCAGCTCAACTCGTCCTCGGCATTTGGGACTGCATTTGGGACATTTTCCTATGAGTAAGTCAGACTTTTGAACCGTCAGGTCTACTAGCTACAGTCCAATCAGAATCGGAAGAGAGAAGGAGACCTGGAGAAGCCAGAAGAGGAGGTGAGACAGCAAAGCCATTTTGAATTCCCAGGGAGACTTTATTTAAGTACATAAGTATATTTCATACGGAGGCTAGAAGTAGTTCACACTGCACAAAATCATGTCACCTTCCCTGAAGAAGCACAGCTCCAAATCAAGCTAACCGTGAGGGTTACACTGGTGTGTGTATCTCTGGCTNGGTCACTGTCTTTGGTTTCTCAACAAGGCCTCCTGGATGATCAGGGAGAACTTGAAGCCCTACCGGGCTCTACAGCAAATGAGTAACTCAGCACTTCTTCCTGCCCGGAGGTGGGTGAGGTAACCTCTCTGTGAGCCAAAGGCAGGAGAAATGAGTCACAGCCACCCTCTTTGTTTGTCTACTTGGTGATTCGTCTACTTACTGATCCGTTTCAGTAAGAGTCCAGAGGTTTGACTATTGACTCAAGTTTGGCAAAGTCATAGAAAGGGCACTGAATGGCACTCATCCGTCAACCAGCAGCTGACCTCTATTGAGGTCCTCCTGCGTGACAGGTACTGCTCTGGCATCAGGATGGGATGGGGATGGGTAGTTTTCAGGTAGTTTTCGTGCCGTGCCAGTGGGTGTGNGGGTCGGGGAGACTAATCCTGCAGACATACATGAAAATGAGTTCAGTGGATCAGTGAGCTGTTAAAGGGGTGACCCAGGACTCTGGTCTAGCCAAGAACTAACCATGTGGCCTGATACAAAGCATCTCTTTGCCTGGACATCCCTTTCCTCCCCTGTACAATGGGGGTGTTGGGCCAGATCACCTCCAGCCTCCTTCTATAGAAAGAGCACAGAAGGACTTCAAACACTGTGTACTGTGGCTGTTTCTGCCCGGAGTATCTTTCCATGCTTACAGCCTCTATAGGAAGAAGGATCTTTGATAATATCCTTTATCCATTGATGGCGGGAGCTCTAGAGAAAGAGGCCAACAGAAGAGGAGCCCAGGCTCCAAACCAACACCTTTCCTGGTCCAAATGGTTGCATGCTCTCCTTCAGGCCTTGGTGGGAGGGAGAACAGAGAACATAGAGCAGTGAAACACAAGATGGGGCAGAACCTGGAGAACTGGGAGGAAGGTGAGGAGAGGCCATGTGGAAGAAGATGGCAGAANCTTGGAGGACCCTGGAGACCCAGAGTCCCTCAGGCTGAAGAGGCTCCCAAGCCACTTGTCACATCCTGACTCCACCAAAGCAGTGCCCTTGGCATGGCTCCACCACAATCCNGGGAGCAGATCTGGTTTGCTGAGTGCTCTCAGGCAGGGCCAGCCCCAAATGGGACCCAAGTTCAGCCACACCAAGAAAATCTTGCTTGGCCAAAAGGACCCATTTAGGTCTTGAGAACCAGAGATGAGAAGAAGGAGTGGAAAGTCTCCACCTTCCCTCCTGTAACGTACAGTGACTCATATGATTTATTTTCCTTTTCATAATTCATAAGGTCACATGATGCTTAGGAAGAGGCCCCCATGCCCAGGGGCTGGCACTATAAGTTTTGTAGATGTCAACAGGTGTGTAGTTCAACCCAGGTTATGCTCTCCCTCCTAANGCCCGAGGGAAGGATGCCCAGGTGAGGAGGTGATAGTCCCCNGTGGCCTGCTTTCACTTTAGGGGAAAAAGGAAGCCACTCCGGGAACTTTGGCTCCTATCTGATTCATGTTCATTCATAACAGCGCACCGAGGAACTGTGAGTAATTCAGCAGCAAGCAAACACAAGCCAATCAAACAAGCTCATAGATCACGCTCCTGTGACACCAGGACTTCAGCTGTGGAGTCTATGACTTTGTAAGGAGTTGGGCTGTGAGCCACAGAGGCACCGTGAGGGAGTCGCCCACTTCAGGGTTTTGATAAAGATTAGCTAATACTGAGGTCAATAATAAGCCACACTATGATTGTGTGCTAGCCATGTGGCCAGCCTGAGGAATTTAATAGCAAGTGAAAGAAGCCACAGCATGGACAGCTTGGGAAAGCCCTGGGCAGACACCCCGGCTGAGGGGACTAGGAGGTCAGGGAAGTTTAAGAGCTGGCAGCAGCCCGGGGCAGTCTGGAAGGCAGGTGCAATGCCTGTGTTTTCTCCTCCTAAGAGCACAAAGAAAGACTCTTTTGGAATTATAGAGAGACTTCTCATATTTACAACAATAAGTGTTAAGCATTATTAAAGAAACTCCTCCCTCAATTCATAGAGAAGACTAGAATGATCATTTTGTAGCTAAAAGAGATTCTTGGGGAATTTTGGCCTGAGGTCCTAGACCTGGTAATACCCAGTTGCTGGTGACCACTGTGCTCCAANCACCCCTAAAAATGTTTACACCAGTCACACATTGACACATTCATGAGGAAAGCAAGAAAAAAGAATACCTTTAGTTGAGTTGGCATGGTCTTTACTCTGACTTCGCTCTTCAGGGCTCCAGCCTAGAACTGGGCCCTTGCTCAGCGCCCCGCTACCACGGAGCTCCACTCCCATCCAGCTTCGATCTTCAGACCAACTCTGACTCTCTTATTTTTAATTTCTTGTTTGTTTGTTTTCTGAGGTAGGCGTGATGGCATACACCTGTAATCTCTGCATTTGGTAGGTGGAGGTCAGGGCATATGAAGTTCAGGACCATGCTAGGCCACAGAGTAAGTTCCAGGCCATTCTGGCTACATGAGACCCTAGCTCAGAAGAAAAAGAATCAAACATATATTTATGTGTGTGTGTGTGTGTGTATAAATATATATTTGGGCTGTAGCTCAACATGTGCAAGGCTTTGAGTTCAACCTAGCACTGAAAACACACACACACACACACACACACACACACACACACTCTCCATGACAGGGTGACCAGGAGTCTGGGTGGGAAGGGAGTGGTGCGGAGTCATGCATTGAGGAACTTGCCTGTCAACGTCCTCGGAAGAGAATCTTTCATGGGAGGTTAGGACTCCACTGTGCCTAAAGGAGCCCTCTGGAGAACCTCCAGTCCACGGTGGTTCAGATGGGAGTTCTCATGGTGTGTGCTTCCTGGCACTGAGGAGTAAGGGTTTACTGTCTTAAATGGGGCAGCCCAGGAAAACCTGATGAGCTGGGAACCCTACCAGTCCTCGCCATGCTGCAGAACTGGAAGCTCCGCTGAAGGGGAGCCACCATCCTCGAATGAAGAAGTATTGTTTATGAGAATTTGAAACAACAGTCTGGAGCTGTGGCTCAGCGGCAGGCAGAGCACTGCCTGGCATGTGTGAGGCCCTGGGTTCCATCTCCAGCACTGCTGGACAATAAGACAGATGACAAACAGATGGACCGACAGACAGACAAAGTCAATTTGATGCTCCTGCCACTAGGGCCAGAAAGTCCCAAATGGCTAGATGCTCAGTGGAGACATGGTGGGGGAGGGGAGGAGGNGGCAGGAACGGAGCTGGAAGTAAGGGACAGTGGGGTTGCTCTTAATTAACTAATTAATTAATTAATTCCCTTTTTATTGAATACTCCAGCTTGCAGGGGAGTGCTTTTGGACAGTTGCATTTCACCAAAAGAAAAAGCAGGATTTGCTTGACCACGACCAGGAAGCTGAGGATCACATGCAGAGTTTTCCTGCAGGAGCTGCACAGCCATGCATGTGCTTGTGGGAGCAGGCTGCACTTGGTGGTGCTGGATCACTCAGACTCCGAATTCCCTGCCTTTTTCCTGCCTGAGCATCCTCTGAAACCACCTGCTTGCACCAGGCGGGCAGATGCTACCCTGACAGACTCTGCGCTCTTGCTTGTTCACTTGCAAAACTCAGGGCCTAATCATAGAGGGCCATAGATCCCTGGATCCCCTCCCCCTGCTCCCTACTACTGTGATCTGATAATTAAGGAAGGCCTAGGCAGGTCCCTTGCCTCAGGCCCTCCCTGCTTGACCTGAAGTCCCACCTGTGAGAGGCCCAAAAGGATCTGAACTGACCTCCTATCCCCAAACCTGTGACCCTCTTCCCAATATACTGTGCTGCCTGTGGTTCCTAGAATAAAGGAAAGTCATGCCAGAGTAGANGAGGTGCAGGAGGAAAGCATGTCTAAGATACTGGAATCATGTTTATAAATATTATGGGTTAGCTTTGGGATTAGGTTCAAAGCCAGTTTGTAGGGCCAGTGTGAATGCATAGTGGCTTAGCAGGCAAAGGCACAGGTTACCAAGCCTGACGACCTGAGTCAATCTCTAGAGCCCACACAATAGAAAGACACACACACACACACACACAAGAGGGAGGGATAATGTTTAACTAGAAAAAAAGACTGAAATCTCACTACTCTTTTCCATCCTGCGCCCTCCCCAACCTCTAGTGACTACTATTCTATGTTTAATAGACTTTTGAAGCTTTCCCATGTGAGAAAACACATAGTCCCTGTCTTTGATGTTTGCCTTATTTTACTTACCCTACCATCCTCCAGTTGCTTCCATTTGGCTGCAAATGCCTGGGTTCCATTCTTCTTCATGGCTGACTAGTGCTCTGTAGTCTGTTCATACCACTTCCCTTCTGTTGATGGACACCAGGAGGATGGCAGATGGTGAAGTTTTAGGGCCCTTACCCGTGAACCCACTGAGCCATGCTGTNCCTTAGCTGGTTAAGCTTATTCCATATCCATTGTTTATTAGCTTAAATCTTTAAACTTATTTACCATGTCATCTTCCTGCATCATATCCTGGGCTAATGAACTCTTTCTTTACAATTTTAAATTTAACAGTCTCTCTTCGACCTTCTTCTGGACCCAAGGTCCCCCCTCTTGTCTGGCCTGGCTGACTCTCATCTAAATGCATCTAAATGTCACCCGTCTGGTCTCCTTCAATGTGACTCTTTGTGTCAATAAGATGTCAAGGCAGCCCCCTATTGTGGCATTTGAGGAGCCTCTGGTTATTAAGACGCTCATGTCAGATTCAGTGATTTGTTGAGAACCAGCTGGGCCTAGAGTTTTAATAAAAACTCTTCTATTCCCCGGGTTCCTTGAGTTAATCAGAAGGGAGTGTTCCAACAGGGCTATTCTTTCTCAGGAAAGCCTGGGTCACTTCTCCAGAGTGCACGAGACAGAAGAGGGAAGCGTTTATGTTGGTGAATGTTCACCTAGCTCCATTCACTATTCGGTAACTTTGGTATGTCCCACTTGCACCAGAGCTTGGCATCAAATTCATGCCTCAGACACATGACAAATTCCCACCTGTCCAGAGCTGCAGTTCCCTGGCATACTGGGGTGGAGGGCCCGGGGCTTCGGAGTGCGAATTGAGAAATGGAATTTGTTTTGCTCAGTCTAGAAGGCACACTCTAGGATGTACCGCCTTCTTCTAAGGTCTGGCCTGTGCAGCTGAAGAAGAAGCAAGTGCTGAGTCACTGTTTTCCCTGTGGGCGGGGGCTTGGTCTACCTTCTCCTAGAGCCTTTGAGTGCCCTGTCAGCCATCTGAGCTGACCCTNCACCTGCCAGTCAGGGGCTGATGATGTCTAGATGACACCTCTAGGCAATGATAGATCTCCAGTGACACCTGACTTTAGGAAGATTCCAAGGTAGGGCTCTAGACTTGAGATGTGGTGTGTATGGTATGTGTGTGTGTGTGTGTGTGTGTGTGTGTGTGT
>LZPO01066312.1:331138-344731 GCA_001675575.1 Neotoma lepida | reverse complement strand
GTGTGTGGGTGTACTTAGGCACATGAAGACTAGAGTTCAATATTAAGTGTCTTCCTTAATCATTCTCCACCTTTGTTTCTGAAATAAGGTCTCTCTGTAACCCTGGAGCTCACCAATTCCATCAGTCTCTGGCCAAACCCCAGGGTCCTCTTTCCTCTACCTCCCAAGAGCTGGGATTAAAAATATTAAGCTCCCCCTCCCCTTTTCTTAACATGGGTAGTGGAGTCAAGCAAGATGCTTCTGTTTTCCCAGCAAACACTTTACCAACTGAGCCATCTCTCTCCAGCCCTAAGAATTTGTTTTCTGGTTCCTCTAAACCATATCATCAAATTTTTGGACTCCTACCCCNCAAAAAAGTCTAACAGGTGAGGAATTCTAGTGCTGTGGGTTAAATTGCATCACCTCAAAATATACGTGTTCAAGACCTCCAAGTGTGACCTGATTTGGAAATCGGTCACTACAGACGCAGTTAGTGAGATCACACTGGAGGAAGACAGCCCCTTCAAGCAATATGACTTACGTCCTTATAAAAAGGGAAATTTAGACAAAGACTTCCACACACGTGAAGATGGGGCAGAGCTTGGCAGGGCATCTACAAGTTAAGAGCTGCCCACGGTCATCAGCAACCACCAGAAACTGGGAGTGGCAGATCTCTCTGAGCCTGTGAGGAACCAGCCCTGCCGGCCCCTCCACCTCGGCTTCAGTCTCCAGAACAGGGAAGCAACACACTCTGCTCTTTTGTGTTGGAGTCTGCATTTGGCTAAGTTGCCCAGTTTGTCCTGAAATGCCTGGGTTCAAGCCGTCCTCCTGCCTAGGCTTCCTGAGTAGCAGAGGCCATAGGTCACACTACTACGCCTAGATTTATGTTTGCTTATGTGTATGTGTTGAGGATGGAAGCCAGGGCCTCACAAATGCTAAGAAAACACTGCCACTGAGCTGTATCTGCAGTCCTGCGTCTTCCTAAACTACAGAGTCCATGGTCCTTACTAACTGCAGTCATAGCAAACAGGCTAATGAAACCATTTTCTTGACCTCAAACTTCTCAGAGCCTGAGTGTGCTATCCACTAAATGTGTGGAGAATGCTCTATACGTTGGCTACTGGGACGCTTTTCCCAGTGAGCACTTAAAGAAGCACACTCTGGCTTTCTTGGTCGTACCTCTTAGAATGAGGAGGTGCTGTTTCCAAGCCACAGCATGGGCTGGGTGTGCGGCTCTGTGGTCCAGTTTGGTATATGAGGTACTAGGTTCCATCTGTAGGGCTGCAGAACTGTACTTAGGCCATCTCATGAAAGTATTCCTAAGAACATTTTAAGTGCTAAAACCATCTTGGGCAAAACTGCGCTCTGGACTAGCCCTAAATTCCTATACAATGTGACCCTGAGCTAAAAGTCAACTGCCTGACTGTTTAATGTTATCTCTCTGCCTCTGTAAACAGCTTCTGTAAACACGTGCTTTCTGTATACTTCACAGTCGTGGTTTTTGCCCTTAAAAGCTCAAACCAACTGAAGGCTGAGGATGTGCCGACGGTAAATAGAGACTACATTCGACTTCTTAAGGCTTATCAGGAGTTTTTCTCTCCAGGTACTCCATAACACATCCCTCCTCCAAGAAAATGAAACCACAACCAGAGATTTGCATCATGGGTCCTGGCTCCTAAGTCACTTAACGGTCTTAGCTGCCACAGCTGCATAGCCAGGGCAGATGGTCTCTGCAGAGCCTGGCCCAGGGCCTGCTGCCCCACAGCTGCCTATGCATACTCCTGTGTGTCCAGGAATGGCACCAGAGCCGAGGTGCAGAGGAACTGAGTTCTCTTGTCAGTACTACCATGGAGTGCTGGGTGTATGGCTTAGGGATCCTGAGTGAGGACCAGCAATCCTTGCCAGTCTAGCTTGACGTCAACATCTGCAGCAAAGCTAGACTCTTTTCTACCACGTCTCAGAGCAGCCTGAAGTGGGAAATCCTGGAAAGTTAATTCACACAGGCCTGAGCCGACAGGCCAGCCTCCTCACAATCTCTTTGTGCGTTGGCAACCTGACTCTGTTCCTGACTGGACTTAGCTTCCCTATGGAAGACTGAGTCAATTAGACCAGCAGGAAGGGGCTGGAGAGTGGCATGGAAAATGACAGCTGTGCTCCTGAAGTACAGAATTCCCTTCAGGGCAGAAACGTCACTTCCTAATTCCAACTTCAGGATAGATCTGGCAGATAAGAGGGAGGAGGAGGAGGACAGTAGGGTAGAGACTGAGGGACGCTGACTGCCATGGTGCAGAGAGCCTGCCTCTAAATCATGATTGCACCTGGACCCTGGGCATCCTCACACAAGGCCTGTAACTGATTATCAGCAACCAGGGGCGGCAATGATGACCACTCCAGGCCCAACCCTGTTCTCTTTTTCAGTTGACTATCTAAGGCAGTGGTTCTTAACCTTCCTAATGCTACGACCCTTTAATGCAGCTCCTCAGGTTGTGGTGACCCCCAACCATAAAATAATTTGGTTGTTACCTCATAACTGTAATTTTGCTACTGTTATAATGTGAATCTCATTAAAAATGATATGCAGGCTATCTGATATGTGACCAAAGGGTCGTGACGCACAGGTTGAAAACCACTGATGGACATTTTGTTAGAGTAACAGAAAACTGACTCACATGTATATATCCCTACAGTAACCCTACTTTAAGGTACTTATCAGGAAACATGAAAGCATGTGTCTTCAAGAAGAATTATCTGAAAATGTCTATATTCACAAATATCTCCAAACTGAACAACACACCAAAACCTCCATCAACAGGAGACTGGGTAAACCAACTGGATAGATTCACACAATGAAACAGTACTACTCAATAGTAAGAAACTGGCTACTGATGTACAAAACAATACGGATGAGTCTCTCAGACCAGTGAGCATAGGCACACATGTGTTCCTACTGTCTGGTTCTATTTCTATGAAGTTCAAGAGTGAAGGAGACCCCCGAACAGTGGGGGCTTCCTCCCAGACCCTGGATTAGGCACAAACCACATCCAAACACCTGTTTTCACAGAGAGATCCTTTATTAAGTGGGGAAGAAAAGTTAAAGTGGCTGCTTTCTGACTCAGGCAGAAAAAGAGCAGCAAGTGACCTTGCAGGTGTGATTTTTAAGAGGAGAAGAAGGGGAGGTCTGTGTTAGAATGGGCTAGGATGTGGTGGTAAAGGAGATAGGGGACGAGGGAGAAGGGGAAGGGAAAAAAGAAAGGGGGAAGGGGTATTTGTCCCTGGGGGACAAAGGACTGCCTCTGGAGAGAGAGAGAGAGAGAGAGAGAGAGAGAGAGAGAGAGAGAGAGAGAGAGAGAGAGAGAGGGCACATAGGCAAATGGCGGTTTATAAGGTAAAGGGGAAACCCCGTGTTAGGATGAGGTGTTTAATTTTAATTGGGCCTTTTAATTAGGTGAACCAAAGTGGGCTTTTGATTGCGGGACCTTGGTTGTCAGCCTCAGGAGGAAGAAACGGTCAAATAGGGGAATAGACCTTGGTGGCTAGCTTTAGGAACGTAATCTAACAGTTTTTAGCAGGGCAGAGGGAATGGGAGCGAAGGGAAGGCCTGCCAGAGCCACATGTGGGCCAGTGTCCCTTCAAAGAGCAGGTGAAGTCTGCTTGTGTGCTAACATTTGGGTTGTGGTGACCTCAGATACACGTGTGATAGGAAAGCACCAAAAAGAACCTCACAGGGCTGCGGAATTCTTACATCGATGTCCTACTGTCCCCCACAAAACAACTTGGCATCAGCTGAGCGTATGTTTGTAGGGATGTATGCTGGGAAACAGCCGAGATTTAGATCGTGAAGCTCATTGATCTCAGAAAGAGAAGGAAAGGGTGGGCCCTGGACTGTGAAAGCCGGCACCAGGCCACTGACCTACCTCAGTTTCCATATGCGTACAGCAAAAAGTTGTCTGACCCCATGGGGCAAACCCGGNNGGGCTGTATTGTAGAACTTTTCTTACTAAAAGTTGGGCTAACGTTAGGTAAGACCAGCTACAGAGCTGGAACCTTGGAGCTGTCAGCTTCAGCCTTGGTCTCCATCCTGCCTCAAGAGTGTTTGAGTCTTTCAGAAGAGGGACGGGAGCCTTGGAAAAACATCCCAGTGGCCAGAAGCCCATGCAGTCAGGCTCCTACACACCCTCCTAGAGCCCCATTTGTTTCCACCTTCCCTTTCTTCTCCTCTAGTGACGGACCCAACAATTTCTCAGTTGCTTCTTCAGAAATAGCCAAATGAGCAACCCAGGCCGGGATGAGGTGCGGCGGCAGAGTACTTGGACAGCATGTGGGAAGCCTGGACTTCCGGCTCCGGCCCCCAAATAAAGAAAAAGAGCAAATAACAGGACGTAGAATTCTTCCAGGAACATTTGCCTGTTCCATCTCATTTAATCCTCAAAACAGACCTGCACGGCTGAAGGACAAGCAGCTCTTTGCTTCAGGAGCCAGGTGTAAGCACAGGGCCCCCACGGTCCCACCCAAGAGGCTGACTGCAGCCCTAGGAGTGGTTCACCTAAATTCCCCTTGAGTTGCTCAGACAATAGTCCGAGGAAAGGGGGCCATTTCCATGTAAACAAACAGCAAGAGCATTTCTACCAGGCCCCTGAGGTGACCTGTCCTGGGTAGGTTTGAATTGCAGGAGGAGGGGCCACTGGCGTATCCAGTTTCCCTTGGCCNGGCATGGTGACCTGGGTTTGGATGNGCCTGGTGGCCACTGGCCATGTCCTGTGTGGGGGAGGATTGCTTTCATCTTTCACTTCTGTCCACAGTGGATCTTCATGGCGGAGGCCAGCTCATCCCGGAACATGTGTTATTCAGCCTGGTGTTGTCTAGAGATATGGACTAGACCTGTCTAGACAATGTGGAGAAACCTTGGTTGACAGACAACCAAGCTAGCTGGCTTTTTCCTTGTAGGTGTAGGCCTAACCACACAAAATCCAATAGTCCTGGGCTGGGATGTAGTCCAGTGGTCGAGTATTGACCAGCATACCCAAAGTCATGNTTTCCATCCCCAGCACTGAAAAAGGAAATAATTCCATGGGCCAGAAGCCCTTAAAAGCTATCCTCCTGCAGCCTTCCTAGAACTCAATATGTTTTCATCTTTATTGTTCATCTGGGGACTACAATGTGACAAAGTGTCAGAATCTTATGGTGATTCATTCAGAAGACAGACTGCATGGAAGGGCTGAAAGTGTAGATGCCAGGAATCCATCCCTACTCTTCTGTTATCTTCTGTTTAGCCAGTCTACCTGTGGGCCTGATCCATATTATCATATTTTGAGTTGTTTAAAGGAGTGTCACCATACAAAGATCCTGTAAAGACAACTAGTAACTATTAGTAGGTCTGTGGACTGCCTGGTTCTTGTTGTCCTGTCACTATAGCACCCAAAGGAATAGGCAAATGGGTGTGACTACATTCNAGCAAAATTTTATTTATGGATGCCAAAACTTGCCTTTCTTATTTTCACAAGTGAAAAACAGTATTATTTTGATTTGTGTTGTGTGTTGATATATATGTATGTGTCTGTTTGTATTGGTCAGAGGTCATCAGATGTCTTTCTCAATTACTCTCCATCCTATCTATCTATCCATCTATCTATCTATTTTGAAACTGAACCTAGAACTCACCGGTTCAGGTAGCCTGTCTGACCAGTGAGACCCAGGGATCTTAGTGTCTGCCTCCCCGGTGCTGGATTACAGGCTTTTACATGGGTGCTGGAGATCTAAACTCCAGCTGCTGTGGCAAGCATTTTATCAACTGCACCATCTCCTTAGCCTTTGTTCTTTTGATTTTTTTTTCAACCATTAAAAATTGTTAAAATTTCCTTAGCCTGTACAGCGTTGACAAGCAGGTGGCAGGCAGGCTTTAACTCGCTGGGCTGTGATTTCCCAACCCTTGGTTGAGACTTTCCATTCCTCCACTACAGAGTTTGTATAAAACAGAAGCCAAGGTGAGGGAGGTATGGGCTGCTTCCATTCTAACTCCCACCTCCGAGGCATGGGAAAAGGTCAAAACCCAGAAATCTAGAGGCTGCAGGTGCATACAGAGCCTGTCCTGTGAATTGCCCCCGTGGAATCAGGCATAGGCTGCCATGCCAAGACCGATCCCAGCCATAGGCCCTCACCCATTAATTATCCTGTCCGGGTTCTCTCTGTACTTAGGAAAGGGCCTGTGGAGAACCAGCACTTAGACTCCCTAATCGTCATCATGTTATTTAACACAACAAAACAGCTGCAGCACGGGCTGGGAGTGACTGTGTTTGTCGCTCACTCTCACACGGTGTGTGACCTTGGGTGAGTTTCCTGTCATCTCCTTCAACTTTGAGGTGGTCAGAACCAGATGCAACCATGTAGGGAAAGGGTTTAGATTTAGAATATGCTGTACACGGTTGAGTCGTCACAGCGCGTGCGTGCCTCTCTCTCCAATCCGTGCCCACATTCGTAAAGTGCTAGGCACTGAACAGGACAGGGGACTGCAAAGCCAGAGCAGACTCAAGCCTGATCCCAGCATCCCTCAGTCTACTGGAGATTAGAAATGTTACCTATTGCTACATAACAAAATCCCTCCAATCTTCGTGGCTTAAGCCAGCAACAGGGATTCATTTGCTCAACCCTCTACAAGTGGAGCAGGGCGCATGTGCACGGCTCATCTCTGCCCCACATAGCCTTGGCTGGGGTGTTTCCACGGGAGCTGGAGAAGCTGGTTGGCCTCATTCACATGCCTGGCACCTCAGTGGGGGTGGATGGAATAGCTGAAGGCTGGTTGAGCCCTCTTCCTTCCTGCCGTCTCCCCCTAGAATAGTCAAATTTGTTTACAGGGCAGCTGGTTTTCATGACAACAAACTGGGAGCTGGAAGCCCAGGCTTATAAGGAGTGTGACCTCCACCACAGGCTACCAAAGAGAATACAGGGCCCACCCAGGCTCGAGGGAACCAAAGAGTCTCCATTTCTCCATGGAAGAAGGCAGCCAAGAGTGCGAAGAACTGTAGGCAGGTAAGAATAGAGACAGGAAACTCAGAGCCTGTCCTTGAGCCTGGTTCTTCACAGCTNCCTGGAGCAGTGTTACAAAACGGCTTATGAAGATGAGTAACAAATAAACAACAGAAAACAAACTGCTGTCTCTACTGAGTTTGGACAGTTCTTCTAAGTTAGAACTGTGTTATCTTGTCAAAGCCTTTTTCATANATTAAAAAGACACCCACCAAAATAGTGTTAATGAAAGAGCTGTCAATCACTTATCCCACCAAAACTCAAAACTTTGGTATATCATTATCTTTATAATTCTGTTTTTACAATTATCACTTCATAGTAATAAGGGCTATGCATAAAGAATATATGTTGTACTCTTAATAAATAAACCTTCATGGCAGAAGCAATGGGAAGACCTTCTACAGTCNACTCCCNGGTGACTGTCTCAGCNACATTTGCTGGTTATNGAGTTCTACATTTTTNCCATGTCCCCACAGGGCTNTCACAATGGACCTTCTTTTAGTAGCAGAGTNANGTTCCATTGTGTTGATTTCCCACAGTCCTGTCCNTCTTTCTCCTCCTGGTCACCTAGGCATTTCTGGTGGGAGGCATCCGTTCCTTGTTTCCACACTCACCAACCTTCCTGCTTATCTCTCTCTGTAATGGGCAAACAGGATTTCATCATGTTTATCATCCTCACCTATTAAAACACATTCTCCGAGTGCTGGGCATTCTGCTGTGAGAGCAGACTAGGCCAGAAAGGAAGCTGGCCCCTGAGACACCTGCTGAGGCCCGGATAGGCTAATCTGGGACGAGGCAGAGGCAGTGACCCAGTCCTCAGGGCCAGGGCTTCAACTATCCAGACTCAGTAGAGACAGCAGATGGTTTTTGGTTGGTTGTTTGTTTCTCCTTTTCATAAGCCATCTTGTAATACTGCCCCAGGGAGCTGTGAAGGAGCCAGGTTCAAGGACAGGCTCTGAGTTTCCTGTCTCNGTCCTTAGCTGGCTCCTATGAAGGCTGCCTTCAGTTCCTNTTCCACTGAGAAATGGAGACTCTTTGGTCCCCTCCAACCNGGTGGGCCCAGTATTCTCTTTGGTAGCCTGTGGCCCCTGGAAGGCCTGATTAGCCTACTGAACACTTCTCCTTGGGACTTTCTCTCAGCTATTCTCAAGCTCTTGTCCTAGGATGTCTCCACAGGCCTGTTGCTATTTATTTAGTTATTTATTTACATACTTGTTTGGTTTTTTTGATGGTACTGGGACTGAACCTATGGCTTCATCCATGTTAAGTAAATGTTTTACCACTAAACCACATCTCTTCCTTTATTTATTTTTTAACTTTTTGTTTTGAGGCATGGGTTCACCAAGCTGCCCAGGCTGGCCTTGAACTCACTCTGTGACTCAGCTAGGTTCTAAACTTGAGAGTCTCCTGTCTCAGGCTCCTGAGTAGCTAGGGATTACAGGCTAGGCTTGTACCACCATGGCTTGGAATATAGCTCAATGGCAAAGTGCATGTTTATCATGTGTGGAAGCCCCTGGCTTCTGNCCCCACCACTGACATATCCATCTTCTCATAGTTTTTTGTTTTGTTTTGTTTTCTTCTGNGTCATAAGACACATCCCAAGGTATGATTTACTGGGTCAAACGACATAATTATCTTTTTGGCTTTTGTTCTGAATTGCAAAGTCATTTTCAAAATTTGCTTCTACAGCCGGTACCTCTGTGGGAGCCAGTGCCTCATACTCTTCCCCTCCTGCTGCCATCTGACAATGGACTGTTTTACCTGCTTCTTTTGGTCTCCGGGTCACCANGNAAACAAAAANCATCTTGTCCATCTTTAACATCACGGTATCCTAGCATGAAATGAAAACAAGCAAACAAAACAAATACTAATTTAGCACATGGCTGAGTTTCCTGCCAGAATTCCTTCTGAGACATAGGTTCAGATTCCATCTTCCCATATATTAGCTCTACACTCATCTCCAAGCCCCAAATTGCATCAGTAAAGCCCTATTTTCTCCAAATAATGTAACATTGCCAAGTTCTGAAGATGAGGACTTGATGATATCTTTGGGCAGCCACTAGTAAGCCTAGGCCTCAGTTTACCAGTCTGTAAAANGGAGATAATCAGACTTCCCTTGCAGAATTTGTGTAGGGATTGAGACACACATTTGGAAGAGTCTAACAGAACTGCAATAAANAACAGCTGTTTTGTTACTTGTAATTTTTCAGTCACTGTATAGTGAGAGGTCTCTGTGTACTCCTTGGTCTATAAGTTAGGGTCTGGTTATTTTTTCTCATAAATTTGAATGATTTCTGCACATATTTTAGTTTTATAGTCTTTCATTACACAATATAACTTTAAATATTTTTCAAAGATTAATTTTATTTATGTGAGTGTTTTTTTTACATGTGTGCAATGCACAGAGAGGTGAGAAGAGGGTGTCCGGATCCCCTGGAACTGGAGTTACAGGCCTTGCGAGCCACCNCATGGAGCTGGGAAGAGAGCCTGAGTCCTCTGTAAGAAAAGCACATGTTCTTAACCCCACCNTTGCTCCAGCCCCAGCTTATAAGAGAAGTTTGCAAATATTTTTTGTTTTGTTTTTGTTTTTGTTTTTTTTTCAAGACAGGGTTTCTCTGTGTGACAGCCCTGGCTGTCCTGGAACTCGCTTTGTAGACCAGGCTGACCTCAAACTCACAGAGATCTGCCTTCCGAGTCCTGGAATTAAAAGTATGCTCCAGCTTACAAAAATGTTTTTGTCTGAATCTGTAGGTTTTTTGCTTTGAAATTTACTTAAACTAAAACGTCATCACAGTCTGAGGCTTCAAAAGCAACCTTACGTTTTATTCTCATCATCCACGCTCTGGAACAGTTTCCAGCTGGCTGTTGCTTCGGCAGCCATTTTGATATCTTTTCCAGTTTCTGTTGTTTTTACTGTGACTTAAAAAAATTAATTATTGTGCTNAGGAGTATAGCTTAATGGTAGAGACTTTGCCCAACACACACAAGACCCTGGGTTCTCTCCCTAGCACTGCACATGCCACAAATTCATTCTTTAGCCCACTAGTGTGAGATATGCCTCTAACTCAGTGAGTTTGCCCCTTGGCTGCCAACGTTGTGTGGATTTGCCCAAGCTGCTGCGACAAAGCAGCAGAGACTGGTTGATTTAAACAATAGAAAGCTATTCTCCNGTGGCTGTAGAGGGCAGAAATCAGAACTGAAGACTCTGGCAAGGCCCTCGTTCATGGCCTCTTCCAACTTCTGGTGGCTCCAGGTGTCCTTGGCTTGTGGCCCTATCATGCTGATCTCTGCTCGTGGTCATGTTACATCCTCTGTGTCTCTCAAAAGTCCCTTTGCTTCCCTTTCAAGGGCACTTGTGGTGGCATTTAGGGTCTGTTTTGAGTAATCTAGGTTAACCCCATCTCCAGATCCTTAATGTTGTTCCATCGTGGGCAAAGACACTGACAATGAGGACCGGATCTCCTTGGGCAGCCATGTTTGGATCCACTGTGGGCATTTTGAAAACAGCNGAAGTTCAGATCTTATCCTTCAGGGCTGAGAACAGCGTGTGTNCTGATGATANTCACACAAGGAGCCAAGACATGGAAGAGTAGACAGCAGACTCCACAGAGTGAGCCATAGTCTGAGCCAGATCTGACTTAGACCCTGAGAACCACCAAGGGGAGGCCTCCTGTCCACACAATCAGCACAAGGCTAAGCTCCACGATCAACGTAAGTCTCTGGCTTTCTGTGTGGTGGCCCAAATGACTAGTTAACCACACTTCTCTGCCTCCCTAGCGGAGGCCAGGAGATGAAGTTCCACGGATGTGTAAATGAGAAGTCACGGGCACAGTTTCTANGAAAAGCCCCTCAAGTGCACAGAGATAAGTGAGCAGCCTGGATCGCCGTTTCTCGCCTTTCTTTCTCTCCTGTGTGAAATGGATGTGTTGGTGGGTGTTGACTGTCAGCCCCTTATCTAGTTTTCAGCTCCTTCTTTATCAATAGTCCTTTGCTCAAATATCACTTCTTCAGAGCTACCCTCTCTGGCTGACGTCATATCTGAAGTTGCCTCCCAGATCTTGTCACACCTCTGCANGTTGTTGCTTGGCTTAGGCCTGGGTCCTCGCTGTGATTCTGACAATAGATGTTGTCTTCTTTCTCCCTTGGTGCTGTCTAAAGTACTTGCTGGAGAACGTGAGAGACCCAGGCTGCCTTGCTGACTGCTATTGCTGGGGATATCCCTCATCTGTGATGAGCGTAAGTATGCTAAGGTAAGCTTGTGAGGACTCAGGATNGGAACAGNTGAGGAGGTGATGCTGTTGGAAGTGTTCTTTGGGGGAAATTCAGCAAGCCCAAGTGCAAATCCTNTCCTGCATGCTTTTCCCTCAGAGGATAGGAGGCCCCACTGGGGCCCACGCCTGCGCAGAGTGAGCTCCNGTNGGCTGATCACCCCTAGCTGCACACCTGCCATCCTGTGCTGTGTGACCTCAGGCTCCTGAAACTCAGGGATCAGNACTTGACTTGGCCCCATGCTGGGCAGCTGTGGGTGGTCTGAGCAGCTGAGCCTCACTTCCTTAGCACACACCATTCCTCCCTGATAGCTAACAGCACTTGCCTAGCCCAGTGCTCACACCATCCCTCCCTGATAGCTGACAGCACACTTGCCTAGGTCTTTGTTCTCATTCCTTGGTCTNCACAACCAGCCTGGGTCTCCTTCCCAGAGCCTTCTAGGTGGCTCTGGTCACGTGAGTGTGTTTTCTTTGTGCTAGCATACCTCTTGTGTGGATGTGTTGTTTGTCCACTGTTTACTCAGCTCCTGGTGAGAGGTTCCTTTGTGCTGATCACCGCGTTAATCACTGAGTCACAGAAAAGACATTGGCTTCTGTAGGTCACATATTAACTACTGGACAGATGTTTCCAGAGCTTTAGTGATTGCCAAGTGTCACAATGACAGTTACAAAGTGAGATGACACACACAAAGCAGCTCTCAGCTGCCACCTTGTGAGGAATCATCACNCGCCAGCATGGCGACAGCTGTAGAGCAAAGGCTTACACTGAGCGCAGTCTGCTAACCCTTCAGTGGGTTAACATGCCTGTGGTCTGCTGCTTAGGACATCTCTCTGGCCCCAGGGCTGAGAGGATGGAGGCTGCAGGGCAGAGAAACTGTTTCCTGCCAGGAAGGTGAGCCTGAGTTCTGAGGGAGTTGGAGGTGGATGGACATTTGTACTATAGTGACATTAGTCAGAGTTGTTTTGGGTGGCCACCTGAGGAGCCAAGAATACCCATCTCTTCCTGCCTGTGGGGAGGTCAGCACAGTGCTCGCCTTGATCTGCAAACTCAAACCAGCCCTTAACACAGATCAACCATGGGCTGCACCCCGTGCCCACAAACAAATATGCAATCAAATCTTCACTTGACGTTGCCTCCCTACCCCACAATCCAAACAACCACAAGGGCTCCTCTCATCGGAGTCTGCTCCAGAGCCAGGGCCTGCCAGATATGGCCAAATGTAGTTAGCCCCTGGAATCCCACATGGCTCACAATCACAACAGTATGTGCATGGGTGACTCACAAGCAGGATGACAATCCTTGGCATGAGGNGTGCNCTGAATCAGCACGGATGACCCGTGTTGGGTNGCAGTGTGAGTATGTCATTGGAACTCTGAGACTGGCCTGACATCTCTGGCATTCAGTTAAACAAAACCTTTGGAGCAGTCTGGCCAGCTTGAGGTCGAGCTGAATGCATGCTGCTAGTTTTGTGATGATATATTTGTTTTAAATCGCTGCTCGCCTCACAGTGCCCCCCAGAAGGCTTTGCTCTGCTCCTACTGCGTGTATGACTGCGTGCTCAGGGAATGCAATTTACTCTGGAGGTTAGCATAACACCACTAAGGGTACAGCTCTGGGGGGCTGGGAGAAGACCACACACAAAGATGCAGTCCAGTGCAGATCACCTGCTGTTTCAGCCATGGGGGAACCCCCTCACCTCAGCTCAGGATGTGGGGAGCTGANTTTAAGGTCCTAGGACTCAGGATGCCCCTACATATGACTGTGTAGGCAAATCTGCGTTTTTTAATGGCTAATATTGATTTTCAACTTGACAGGGTCTGGATCACCTAGGAGACAAGGCCATGAGTTAGATCTGTTCTAGATCTGGTTAGTGGAGGTGGGAAGGGCTGGGGTCCCAGGCTGATTAAACACGAGAAGGCTCATGAGCACCAGCCCCCATTTCTCTCTGCCTCCTAACTGCAGGCTAGCTAATGCNACTAGCTGCCTCACAGTCCCGCCACTAGGACTTCCCACCATGGTGGATGTGGTGGTTTGAATGAAAATGGCCCCCACAGGCCTATAGGGAGTGGCACTATTAAGAGGTGTGGCCTTGTGGAGGAGGTGTGGCCTTGTTGAAGGAAGTGTGTCACTGGGGGTGGGCTTTGAGGTTTCAGATGCTCAAGCCACGCCCCATGTCACTCTCTTTTCTTGCTGTCTGCCAATCCAGATACAGAACTCCAGCACCATGTCTGCCCCTGTACCGCCGTATTTCAGCCATGATGATAATCAACTAAACCTCTGAACTGTAAGCCAGCCCCAGTTAAATGTTTTCCTTTATAAGAGTTG
>LZPO01066312.1:274231-285931 GCA_001675575.1 Neotoma lepida | reverse complement strand
ATGTATATATATCTGAACTAAGCTAGTTTTAGTAATGCTCCCTGCTGGTTAGTCTGAGATTGTTGACTGTGAAATTCAGAGCTCTTAACTGAATCCAAGTCCTTTGACTCTGGCTTGAGACTCTAGACCCTCTGGCTTTAATTCATTCACATACCCTGTGTCTCAGTTACACACAAGCTGTGTCCTGCAACACAATAGTGACCTTCAGGAAGTGAATACTGTCCCTTGATAAAAATGTTCTGTGGTAATTGAATTTAACCAAAGGCAAGCAGCTTTCTTGCACAACCTCTCAAAGCCTTTACTATTCTGATACATATATATTGTGAGCCTTCAATTGAGGGGAAAATTATATGCTGTTTCTCAACACTGTTTGAACATGAATCTCATTTAAGGGGCCACCACTTATCTCACAAGATGCCACTGTTCTAAGGAACACATTTTCAGCCAAGCAAACACAGACACCTCTTTATTCCCCAAACACTCACATTCTCACACAGCCCTCTCAAATCAGGGCTGTATTTCTCCATCAGGGTTGCCCTCCAGGGGACATTTAGCAATCTTTCTAGCTAGCACAGTGGGGAGCACCACCTAGTGTGTTGGAGCCAGGGTTNTGGCTACACATTCTAGAATATTCAGGGCATATGAAGTCCCCACAGCCTGCTCTCTTCCCAGGGGCCCTTACTGTGTGAACAGGTGCAGTACTTTACAGCCCATTCCACCAACTCACAATTCTCATTGTGTGGTGGATTTTTTTTGTGGAACTATGAAAATACCCTTTTAAGATTTTGTAACATTTTCTGGTGTTTTCATTTTGGATGATACAGTGGCCATAGCTACTTTGCACATGTTAGAAATAGTCAGAAATATTTAGTCCAAACTATCCATTGTCCTCCGAACTTGGAGGTGTCTTTAAAACACATTTCTTTTCTTAAGCCTTTTGTCCACATTGGAGAGTTCCTCAGGGCCAGGAAGAAACACAAGCAATGCCAAAGTCCTGGATTTCACCTGAGTTAGACAGGAACAGAGCAAAGAGGCACCACATACCAGGCTCCAGGAGAATTCTTATAAACAGAATAACAGCAATGGGACATTAACATTTTAATTAACAATTTTAATGGCTTACCCCAAATAATCCCCCTGATTTGGAAGGATTAAATTCCATTTGACAAAACCATTGATGCATGTGGAAAGAAATCTCATGTGCTGCTNNTTGCTACAGCAGGGCTTGGGNAGGTCAAGGGGTCTGCAAGGTGCACAGCTGGTGGGGACTGCTGTCCCCAGGCTAGAGAAAACAGCCCTGACCTGAAGCCAGGCTCTTAAAACCAACAATGAGAAGTTGGGCGTCATGTCAACCTCCCGAGGTGATGGAGAGGAAAACACTCCACACCCACCCTTAGCTGCAATGAACTGACAGCTTCATTTNCTTGTGTGCTTCATTGTCTCCTTGTCCATCTCCCTCCATCTCTTTCTGTCTCCTGATTCCTCCTCCCACACCCCAAGCCATTAGAGATTCGATATATTTAGATGGTGCCCAATTTATAATCCAAATAGCGCTGAGAGAAATGAAATGAGACACAGCAGGAAGGCATCCCTGTTAATGAGTTGAAAGCANTGATACTATTAAAATGTCTGCACTACACAAAGTGATCTGCAAACTCAGTGTCATTGTTGACAAAAATCCTTATCATCATGGCTTCAAAATGATGGTTTTCTTTTTTTTTCAATTTGATTTTTTTATGAGTTTTAATTTTGTGTAGGTGTGTATGTCTACATGTGGGTATATGAACATGAATGCAGGTNCCCTCAGAAGCCAGGGACTTTGGGTCCCCTGGAGCTGGAGTTACAGACAGTTGTAGGCCACCGGATGTTGATGCTAAGAACTAAACTCAGGTCTTCTGGAAGAGCAGCAAATGCTCTTAACCACTGAGCCATCTCTCCAGGCTCTAATTGTTTTTTTTTAAATCAAATTAAAAATATTTTGGGTGTATTGTGTGCATGTGCATGTGTATGTGTGCACCTGCTTGCTTCAGTTTTTGCAAAGGTCAGAGGTCAACTTTCAGGAGTTGGTGCTGTGGGATGTCTTCCTGTAAACCATGAATATGTGTTGCTCTCATTGGCTGATAAATAAAGCGGTTTGGCCAATGGCAAGGCAGAATAAGGTTAGGCGGTACCTTCAAACTAAAGACAGAGATGAAGGAGGGTGGGGTCAGAGGAGACTCGATCCAGCCACCCAAGAAGGAAGATGTGAAAGTACTGGTAAGCCACAAAGCCACCTGCAAAGCATAGATTAATAGAAATGGGCTGAGTTAAGTTGTAAGAGCTAGCTAGCAAGAAGCCTGAGCCATAGGCCATACAGTTGGTAATTAATATAAGCCTTGGTGTGTTTACTTTATAAGCGGCTGTGGGATGTGGACGGGAGAGATTCCTCCAGAGAAACCTCCAGCTACATTTGGTTCCCATACGTGGTGGCAAGAGTTTTCACCTAACACCTGAGAGAACTTAAGTAGAGATTCTAGAATGGTGCTAAAAACAGCTTCCTAGTTGTGTCTCTCATTCAAGCCATGATTCAGAGGCGCCTCAGCGTGCAGGCTTGAGCTATAGCATGGTGGGTTCAGGGCGTGTGGGCTTGACCTATATATTACAATTTTGAATGAGTTGCATAAACATAATACCCTAAACAAGAGTAGAAATATACATANAGTATAATAAAGTTAACTTTAAATTTGTATCAATAAAGAAAAACCTATACTAATGTAAAATATGTAAGATTAATAGTTGTTTTTTTGACTAAAGTAGATTCGATAATCTACCCTTTTGTCCTATCATTTCTATACCACACATTTCTATAAGTTGGTTCTCATCTTCCTCCTTGTTGGAGGCAGAAACTCTCTTGTATGAGTGACTGCCCTGGCTACTTCAGGCTAGCTGGTGGCAAACTTCCAGGTGGGGTGGTTCCCCGTCTCAGCCTCCCACCTCACCATAGAAGTGCTGGGTTACACATGTGTGCTACTGAATCCAGCTGTTACACATAGGTTCTGGGGATCCAAAACTCTTACCCACGAGCCATCTTTCTGGCCCCCAAATTTTCAACAATGATTTCCCACACATTCACTAGCTGGGGTTCCCACAGTTCTCTGTCAGTAAAACCCTTTCTTCTCCTCGTTTGATGCACTATTAATCCACCCACTTTTGGGGTATGAACTCACAGCCTTTTTTTTTTTTAAATTGTGAAGCAAATGTTTATTGGAATTTTTCAAATTAGTTGTACAACTAATTCATGGTAAATTTTCAGGACTAGAGTTTTTCAGTGACTTCAAACTTTGGGTCTTCAAATCTGAAGGTAGGAGAAGTATTCATGTCTGTTTTGTCAACCATGCTTTTAATCTCCGAAAGATCTGCTCAGGTCAGCCCTTGCTGCTACTCTGGGCCAGTAGCAGCAGGTCCTCCGATGTGTGCCTTTGATTTGGACTCTCTTATCCCATCCGTGATGAATTTTTCTTTACAGGATCAATTTCCTTATTGAATACTACTGCTGTCACACCAATGTTCCTCTACAAGTGCTCAGAGATGGCCCACCAAAGGACAGAGGTGCCCTCAGAACCTCAGAAGACCACAGTGTCCTGTGCTGCTTGCACTGAGTCCCGATCTGCCACAGGCACCACCACAGTCCTAGACTTTTGTTTTTAATGGCTTATAATTCACTTCTTCCCTCTCCAATTTAGTGGTTAGGTTGTTCCAGGATTGGATAGTAGGAGCCCCCTCTTCTGTTCCTTGTCCTTGACCCCTGTCATGTTTAGAGCTCTCACTCACTGTATGACAGAACAATATGTTTAGCAAAAGAAAGGAAGAAAGGAGAAAGCCGTGGAAGAGGTAGAGAGATACAAGGAGGGGCCACGTGAGGAGAAGGGCAGCAAAGGGGCAAACCTAGGGGCCTTCTGTGAGAAGTGGCCCATCTCCCATGACTTAAAGACCAGAGTGCTGCATATGAGAGACCATGGTGACTCCTGTGCTCTGAGACCACTCTTGACCATTATAAATGATGGAGACACAGCCCAAGAGGGACTGGGGAGTGAAGAAAGAAATGTCCCTCAGTTTTGGGCATCCATTCAAGCATCTAGACACAACTTCTTTTGAAATGATTCCATGCTTTTCAATTGTATGTACATGTCTGTATATACTATATACATAAAGATATATATGTATATGGTATATATTATATATGTGTATTACACACACACACACACATATATTGTCAACTGTGTATTTTCCCTCTTTGTATACCCCCACCCCCAGCTCTCCCTGCCTCTATTCTGTGTTGAACTTGTTTTGGCCAGNCTCTTCTCCCACGGAGGCAAGAGTGCCTCCTGAGCTATTCTATATTAACCATACTATGTTAACAACTCCAACAAAAAGAAGCCTCTTTCCTGTAGCTGGNACAAAAGTCCTGCAGTGTCTCTGACTGGCTCAGAAATTTTCTATCCTTAGTTGGGTAGCACTCTCGCCAATCAGGCCTGGGCTATGAACTCTCCCGTAGAACAGGAAGTGTGGGTGAAGCCTGCCAAAACACACAGGCTCGAAGCACAGAGATGACTGGCTCACCCAAGAACTCTGGAGTGCACTTACCACCATGAGAAAGGAAAATCNGGAAAACTGACGGAAAATCTCATCCATTGGAACACAGGGCATGATGCCTGTGAAATGGGCTGGTAAACCAAGGTGCAGCCATTTTGTCAGGAAAGCTCTTCNGTGGTGATATATTGTTGTAATCTAAGAAATAAAACTTGACTGAAGATCAGAGGACAGAGCCAGCCACAGAGTTAGCCACACTCAGGAGGCAGAGGCAGAGGTCTGTCTGGACTTCTGTGAGTTCAAGGCCACACTGGGCTACACGAGATTAAGCCAGTCTAAAAAAGAAACAGAGCCAGGCAGTGGTGACACACACCTTTAATCCCAGCACTAGGGAGGTTGAGACAGGAAGTGATATGGCTGGGCAGAGAAAGGAATATAANGNGGGAGGAGACAGGANCTTGTGCTCTTGCAGGCCGAGGAGTTGGTGAGGTAAGAGGTGGTNGCTGGGGCTTGCTCNGCTTCTCCGATCTTTCAGCTTTCACTCCGATATCTGGCTCCGGGTTTTTATTATAAGACCATTTAGGATTCGTGCAACACCCTTCCCCTCTCTGCACAAGCCCCTTTACAAGAAAGAAGACCCCGAAGCTCCCTTGGAGACTGAGGCCTCTGTCCATCTGTCCTTGCTGCTGGCCCGGCAACAGATGACAGAACTGCTGGGGAGCACAGAGAATGGAAATCAGCCCAACCCTTCCTAAGGAAGCTTTCCATCAAGACAGGCTCCTGTTTCATCATTCTCCCCTCAGCCTGGCAGGTCCCACAGGGACATGTCTGTCACAGTGTTGTGTTACGTCATGTCAGATGGCAATCGAAGGAGCTGTTAACTTAAGCTGACGAGAGCTGTGGCAATCTGCTTATCTGGCTGCCACCCTCGCTGAGTAAAGGGCCATTATCAGAATTATTCACACAGTGTTACAGCAGTGGGAAGTCTGCCGATTACTTATTACATCACCCTCTCTTTAGTCACTCAGCACAAATGGGACCTCAAAGGAGACTCCCCTCCCCTTCCCCCCCATGAGAGGCCACCCTTCCCCTACACACCCAACAGGGCTGTACATCACGTTAGGTCAATCTCTGGTGTGTCCTTTCCATGGCCAGGATCTACCTTCTGTGTTCCTTCTACAGGTGTGAGCAGTCACGCATGTGACTCAACCCCTGTTGAGATGCCTTCCAATTAGACCCTTTTTTGGAATGATCCTGCCAAGACTGGTGTCCAGTGGTCCAAAGCTAGTCAACTGACCTGGAAACTTCAGAGCCGTTTTCCACAAGTGCTGCTTATTTCACACAAGGTTTGCAAAGGAGAAAACACAGTGTTTGCAGGTCGAGGCTCTTTCAGGAGTCCATAGACCCTCCCCAGCTTGCTCACACGAAGCCAACCATGATCTCCACCCTGGACACACCCCTCCTCCGCCTCCTCCTCCAACAAGCCTCCACCTGCAAGGCAAACACTCAAGAGTTCACCTGACACACGTACATTCCCATGCAAACCCAACAAAATTNATGGCAGAAACTGTGGGAAAGGGGACNGGAAGAGAGANTGTGGTTAACGAGGTGGGTTCAGAGGCGTGGGCTTCTTCACTGCTGCCATCCAATAACAACATGAAAGAATAACACGGACTGAACTTGAAGGCAAGCAGGGCAGGAGGAAGATCAGGATTAGAGGGGTTAGTAGAAAGTCTCTTTAATCTGTTTACTGACTTATTCTCAAGACGTGTCTCAAAGTGCAGCTCTGTCCTACACGAAACAATGCTTCAGAACCAAGTAGCGACTCTCACCCCCAGTCTGGGTTTGGCTGCCTCAGAACACAGTGCCTTCCAAGATGTCTTCTGGGGAGGGGAGGCTCTGATTTGTCCCAGACTTCTCTCATTGGTTCAGGGATGGACATCTTTATGNTCNTGTGACATTCTCCTATATGTGTCTCTGTATCCCAACTTCCCCCTAGGATGAAGATACCAATCCTAACCTGATTAGGGCCTACCCTGATGACCTCATTTTGACTTGATTACATCTGTAAAGACCAGATATCCAAATAAACTCACTTTCTGAGGTACTGAGGCACAGTGGACATCAGTCTGCTTTGAGTGGGCGTGGGTGTGGCACAGATCCACCCCTGATGCTCTGGTTTCCCGGCCACCCATCCAGTGTGTTTCTGCTCTCAAGGCAGTGCCCTGGTACTAATGAATTATCATTTTTCCTTCAAGCCTTTTCAGTGGCTGAGTATATCTGACAGACTCTGCCATCAACAGCTTATGCGAAGATCTTGAAATTGGAGGCATGANATCAAAGGCCTGGACTATCTCTCCTTCAAGATCTTGAAGCTATTGGCTGCTGAAGACTAGAAGGAATTCTGAACCCCTCAAGGTTATGGAGTGTNCCAGTAAGGGTTGTTCTTTCTCCAGGTCTCCTCAGCCCAATTCTGAGTAGCCTGTGGCTATGACAACTGTCCCACAAAGATGCTTGTATTAGCAGCTTTCTGACACAGTAACAGAATACCCCAAATAAGCAATTTACAAGGAGGAAGGTTTGTTCTGCTTGTGGTTTCAATCTCCAGTCCCTTGGCACTGTACTTTTGGTCCTGTTGCAAGGCAGAAAATCATGGTGAACTTCTGATGGTGTAGGACGCTGCTCACACTGGGGACAGAAAGCAGAAAGAGACAGGAAGTGGCCTCAGGGTCCTACTATTCCCCTCAAGGGCATGTCTTTGATGACCTACCTTTCTTCTANGAGGCCTCACTTCCCAGAAGTTCCACTGTCTTCTGACAGCACCATAGGCTGAGTCAAGCTGCTAACACATGGAACTAGGGGAACAATCCATATCCNAACCACACAGCACAGCTGTAGGACCGCAAGTGTCCTTGAGCATAACTCTCCTTTGGATGTTTCCTATTTCAGTCAAAAAGAGCCTCTTGAGACTGTGGTGCCCTGTTAGCTGAGGTCAGGTGACTTCNGCCTTTTGAAGCAGTGAACTAATGTGCCTGTCTTTGGGCTTTGCAACTGGGGTGTGTGGGTGATCCCTGCTTCCTTTAATTACATCCCCCAAGCAAGTGAGCGATGGGGAGCTTCTCTCTCTTCTCCTCTTCCTGGTTCCAAAGGAAGAAAACCAAGTCCATTTGTGCTGAGAAGCCTCCTCGATGCTCCACAGCACCCCATTTTGCACCCCTAACCCCCCAGCCCTCCCCCAGCTGTGAGTGAACCTTTTGAGCTGATTCCTGTTTCATCTTCTTCCTGTTAATTAACATGAAGTACCTGCTGCTGAGAAGTGCCCGGCTATTTAGTTCAGAGCAGACAAGTCTAAACACAGGCCAACCAACTACAGGAGAAAGGAGCAGAGAAGAGACTCAGCTCGTGGGCACAGGGCCTCCAACANTGGGGAGAAGCCGTGCNGGCTGATAGCACACAGAACTCAGGGTCTGAGTGATCATCCTTGTCGGGCAGCCTCACCAGTGTACAAACTAGAGGCTCTCCATGGGTGGAAGGGCTTCTAGAAGCATTGCTTGCCCTGTCACTTGTCCCGGCTTCCCATTCTCTTCCTGAATCACCCACAGAAGCTCTAGCCTTTGGCTCATGTAGGTTTTACAGAACGGTCACTGTGACAGCATTTTCTCCTAGCAAGCAGGGCTTTCCAAAGTGAGGGTATGCCCTTCACACCTTGTGAGGACATAGGACAGTGCGGAGCCAGAGAGGAGTGGGCAGGGGGGGGGGTCATGCAGCTGGGATGAGGGACAAAGGGACCCCCAGAGAAGGACTTCACTTACTTGGGAATTCTGCCCCGAGGACAGCCTTGCTCTGTGGCTACTGATCAAAAAATGTCAACTTGAGGTCNCTTTAGTCACTGCCATCTGCCAAAGAGGACAAAGGCCATTCTGTGGTCAGGAGCCCAAGACAAGAGGCTGGATGTGGAGAAGGGGAAGTCTGTGATACATACTCTCATTTAAAAAAAAAATAGTCTTCAGTGAGTGGAGCTGGTTTTCCCTGAGAAGAGGAACCTGATGGAATGGATCTTAATGTCTTCTCTACTTTGCTGCAACACAGTCATGGGGGAAAAAAAAGTGTGTAGATCAGGATTTCTTGGAAACATTTGCCTTCTTAGAAGCCTCAGGACTGGAGGGTGACACTTGGCCATCCAAAGATTCTTTGTTTCATGCTGAGAAAGTCCTCAGAGGGAAGTTACCTCTGGGCTTCCTATCAGCTGCTGATAGAAAATTCAGAGGTGTAGGTCCCTGGTAAAGCCTTCCTTAGCATAACCAAGGCCCTGGATTAAAATACAGCACCCCCAAAGTGAAACAAACCCACCAATGAGTACTTTAAATAAACCAGTAGTAAGGCACTCCAGAAATCTGAATGTTCTGAAACTTGCCTATGTTTGTTTTTCTGGTCACATAGCCTGGTTCCCTGCAGCCTCCAAATCACAAAACCAGTTTCCTGTGTGCAAGGCATCTGTATCTGAGGGGAAGATTTATAGGAGACGGCCACCAGATGGTGTCTTGGTTCTCCTCAAGCTATATTCTGCTTGCTTTGTTCTTTTGCTGAGAGCTGACATTATGACATTTCTTTGGGAAGAACAGTCAGTTCCAGGAGAGATGGTGGGACCCGAGGAGAGACAAGTTATCATTTTATTTAGTCAGCCTGACGAGACTCCAGGCTCATAAACTCAGGAAAGCCACGGCCATTGGCCAGGAGTTAATGGAAGAGCAGATTTCTTCACACAGTGGGACGTATCCATTAAAACCCTATCGGCTCCCGACATGCGAGCCTGACTCAGGGCTAATTGCTCCCCACTGTCATGTTGATGCTGGATTCAGAGTTCACTTCCAGCTCTAAGAGTCTGAGCAGTCGAGCTGAAGAGGGACGGAGGACTCCTCAAGCTTATATAAACCTCAATGGCTTTCAAAACACGTTTTTGTTTTCCTTCTTCCTTTTCTTTTAAGANAGGATTTCACTGTGCAGCCTGTGCTAGATTTGAACTCCCAGTAGTCCCACTGCCTCAGTCTCCCAAATATTGGGATTGTAGGNATTTGCCACAACACCCAGATTAATCATTTCAATTTTTAAAAATTGTTTTTCAACAGCTGACAGGGCTTGTTTCTCTTTCTGTATAAAACGGGAATTTAAGTTGGAAAACTCTGTTACAAAAGAGCCTGGTGACTGGGACAGCGTACTTCTTACTGTTTTTCTCAGAGAAAGAAGTTAACTCAAATTACAGGCCCAATTTCTTACTCTGCCTGTGGGGAAGGGAGAGCTGGGGAGCGTTGTTACTGGGTGGGGGTGGGGGTGGCCAGGAGGGCGGGNCAGTGTTACTGAAGGAGAGAGTGACCAGATCTGCTCCCAGATGTTCTCAGATGAATATGAGTCTCTTGCAGTAGGGGCAGGGGTAACAATGACCTTGCAGTTTGAGATTCTGTACTCTCGTGGAGAAACAGTTCCGTTTGCCTCCTTGGACTTGACTTTCTCTCCTTGGAAGTCCATGATGTGTGGATGTTACACCCGCTTTATCACATACACCCACGTGCTCCTTAGACAAATGTTAAGATGGAAGAATCTTGGTCTCCGCTATTTCCCCCTCACTTCCCAAGTCTCCACGCATCAAAGTCCCATTTCCACTCTCTTCCACTCTCCAAGGTCTGTTTCAGAGCATGGAGACGTGGCAGGCATGGTTAGTATGACCAGCATGTCTCTTAATCTCGCCACAGGTAAGAGTCATTTATGAGGACAGGGCCCCGGGATTACCTGGCATGCGCGGTGTGAGCCCAACTGTACTCTCCAACTGGTTCTCCTTGAAANGCCCATCTAGAGGCTCAAAGCCTCNGTCTGGAGGAAGGCAGCTGTCACAACCACTCGTCTGTCCGGGCAAGCCACGCCCAGTTTATCTGACATGGGCATGAGGCTGTCTGTCTGAGGCTTCCCCCAGAGTCTTAGAGGATTTGAGTGGGCAATAACCGTCTCTTGCATTGATTAAGAAAATCAATGCCTGTGTGGCAANTATCTACTTCTTTTAATTCTTTTGCGAGCAGGTTCTATCTCTTTGCAAGGAAAGAGCTGACTGGATCCACTGAGGGGACCCAGGGTCTCCTGTCCATTGAGCAGCAGCTACGGCAATACCGTGCNCTTAGGAGTCAAACCTATCGGCTAAGCTCTTGGCTCTGCCACGTGGAAGCTGTGTGGGTTTGCACCATTTACCACTGGGAACACATTTCCATTTCATTCCCACGCCAGTCAGGCAGGGATGAAGGGAAATTGGGCGTCCCCCTGGAGCGCCTGCAAGCTGTGGGACAACTGGCTGTGCGCCATCTGCTGGTAGGCGGAGGTAAATCGATTTTTCAGGAGACGGTGCTCTGATTTTCTTTGAAGGAAATTTAGAGTTTAAGGGGATGACGGATTTGACTGAATTCTCACAGTAGTGGAGTCTGGAGGTTAAGAGCAAGCATCCTGGCGTCTTCAAGTCTAAATCCCGCCTTGGCAGTCAAGAATGAGTGTAACCTTGGGCAAATTTCGACACTTCTCCCTAATCAGTTTTCTTATCTATCAATTGAGAGCATAACGCTCACTCCCTCAGGGTTTTAAAGAAGATTAAATTAGGCAGTGCATGTGGAAGTGCTTAGCACTGTGTCTGACCCCCACATGAGACATACGGCTAGAACATTCTTTATCCTGCAGCTGTTGACTTGTATTGACAATTTTTCTTAGGGATGACAGGATTCAAATTAGTTGTTCAGGTTTCAAAATAAGAGAGTTAAGCACCAGACAGCATGGAAGAAGGTAACAGCAGAGAGACAGTGTTTGGCTTTAATAAAGGGCNTTTGGAAGCCATCANGGGTCAAATTCATTGCCATAGACTAAATGGGCTGAGGGAGAGAAGAAAAGGGACCTGATCATGGGGCNGGTGTCCCAGAATAAAAAGGCTGGTAAGGGACAGCAAGAACATCTCACCTAACATCATCTACANATGTCCCAAGTGACCTACTGGNNCCCCAAGAGTCTAGACCCTCTATGGCTTCCTCTGGTTTTGGAATAATGACACTTAGAAAGACCACTTTCTCAGATCTGTCAAGACCATATCCCTTAAGGAAGCTTGAA